>PVHY01025494.1:0-18358 GCA_004024945.1 Uropsilus gracilis
AGCCACCGTGCCCGGCCTCCATCATTTTTTATACTTAGGATAAAAATATTATGACAGTAACCAAGCACTTTACATGTAATGAACAACATTATACTATCTTAGGATTAAATAATCAGCCACATCTTCATTCTCTCTCCAAATATTTCATGAGCACTTGCTTCATGGAACACTTATAGGAAGCTGGATGCAGCACTGGGAGATCCACAATTTAACAGCTCAACTACTATACTACCTAAGATCAATACAAAATGACTTTGACAGCTGAAAAATGCTTCTACACAGGGAAAAGCCATAAAGATAACAAAATTCAGCACAACAATTTCAATAAAAATCTGAATTAAATCCAAACTGCCTCTCTAAGTCATTTTCATCTGCATGAGATACTACACATTCAGGTGGATTTTAAAGGAGCTTTCTTAAAGTCTGCAAAGGAGACTCTAACCTATATATTATATATGTGTGTGTGTGAGATCTATATGAACCAAGTCACACATGTGAGCAAAAAAAAGTTTCTATGTATTTTTTTGCATATAGTTAACAATTTTTGCATATATTCTCTACTAGGTATTTCTAGATTACTTCTCTAGGTAAAATCCTGACACTGCCATCCTGACTCTCCAACCCTATAAAGATTCCATTTGTCCATCATGAACACTTTACCATGCATTGGTTTAATACTTTGGTTGCAAGCCTGAAGTGCTTTGCATGTTGTGGGTGATAGAGAAAATCCCTGAATCCCCACTACATTCTGACTTAAACCACAAACTCAAACAGAATCAATAACATCAGTTAATTTAAGAAGTTCTATTGCTCTAAGACCAATGTAAGAAATAGCTATACCTTAAATGACAATGTCAACATGGCAGAAGGAAATGTAAACCAGAAAGAGGGTAGTCAGTCTAAAGTGAATGAATTTGAGAAGCTAAATAGGCAGATATATATATATATATATATATATATATATATATATATATATTATATGCACTAAGCATACTCTGGCTGGAGGATCTGACCTGGCCCTGGGGAAGATAAAGCAGACTTATGATCTAATTCTAACTGTAAATCTATCCACTGAAAATTGACAAATGGTTATCCCAGTTTGTATTACATCACTCTATTGTGAATACAGTTCATGTTATTTATCCCCGAGCGATAGATACAGCTTTCTCTCTTTCTTTATTGACAAAAAGCACACTTTTGAGCCTGTAGCTAAAGACCAAAATGTCTTATATCATCCCAAATTCAATCTGGGGGTTGGTGCAATGTAGTTTTTTGACATGGCAATGCTGCCTTCCTTATAGTCACATCTATGCTTCTTTGACTAGAAGTTCCTTCTGGGAAATGGCTGGATGAACTCTAGAGCTCATCCAGCACTGTGAAATAAGTGAGAATTTCCACTGACACTAAATATTTGAATGCTGTTTCAATATAAGAAATTACCAAAATTCATATTCTGTATTGAAAAAACTCAACAAAATCAGGAACATACCAAGTAAAAATGGGTCATGTAACATGATTAAAAACTACCCATTTGTAGTTATAGTTTTATTAGCACACTGCCATGTCTGTGTTATATGTATGTGTATGGCTATTTTTGAGCTTCATGGCAAAATTGAGTAGTTGTAAAAGAGACTATACTGCCCACAATGTGTAAGATGTTTACTATAAAGAAAAGTTCACTGATTCCTGGTAGCAGCCTATTTAAGATTAAATTATGGTTCCTCCTTTTACTTTATGACTGTAGGGCAAAGGGATTTAAAAAAAGTTCATAAGCCCATACCTATAAGTTGTCATGGGGATCAAATGGTTAATACCTAAGGGCCTAGCTTATACTCTAACACTCAAATGATTCCTGTTATTATATCCAAACCATCACCATCATCATCACCACCACCAGCATCTTCATCTCTAACACCACCATCATCATCTTCATTGCCATCACCACCATGATCACAAACACCTTCATCACCATCATTACCACCATCACCATTCTTTATCTTTACTGCCATCTCCACCACCACCTCATCTTTTCATCACCAACATCACCACCATCATCATCATTTTCATCACCATCACCACAACCATCACCACCATCATAATTACAACCACCATCATTGTTGTAATCATCACCAAACATCCTTCAAAATTCCAAACCACTATGGTTCAAATTGCTAGCAGAATGCAACTTAAAATGGACATTCAAGAATGGGTTGGAACTCATGCAACTTATGAATAATGGAAGAAAAAACTATGTACAAGAAAAAAAGAGGGAGAAATAATATTGTCATTTTTAAAATGTCTTTCATTTAGATAGCTATGAAAGTCTCAGTTGACTAAATACTATCATTTTCTTAGTCCAAACATAAAACCAGGATTCTGGGAAGTTGCAAACAGAATTTACTCATCACTATGTAGTTAAGTAATATGGCCAACAGATGTGTCTAGAGTCCTATTGAAATAATGATTTAAAAAAAAAA
Source organism: Uropsilus gracilis (assembly GCA_004024945.1). Classification (NCBI taxonomy): domain Eukaryota; kingdom Metazoa; phylum Chordata; class Mammalia; order Eulipotyphla; family Talpidae; genus Uropsilus; species Uropsilus gracilis. The sequence continues at coordinate 2,478 of PVHY01025494.1, forward strand.
CAGAATACACTGCAAAAATATTTTCATAAAAATGTTTCCATACCTTCTGCTGTTGCCTCCACTTTCTGGATGAGCTCGAGCATCAAAGCTGATCACGACACCTCTTTGCTTCAGGTCACTGAACTGCTTTTCCAGGTATCTGCAAAACCCCTAAAAATATCACCTGGATTAAACAAGCACATTTGTCTTTAACATATCATGTGTATATATGCCAAATACTGAAGCATATTTCTCTACTCCCACAAAGGAACATTAGAGCAAAGGGGAGAAAATCCCTCTGGAATTAAGCATACTGACTGAACAATAAGAAAGTACTTTCTCTGTTGTCTATCTACAGGTATCAGGAACTGTGCTGAAGAGTTGATATCACTAACACCAGCTCTACTTTTCCGATAAATGCTATTTTACAGATGGGAAAACTAGATTCATAGACACTCAATGATGCACCCAATTTTATTTTTTATTTTTTTAAATTTAATTAATTTATTTATATATATTTCACATCATTTCCATCCCTGGGGGTCACCCACCACCTCCCCTTCCCACCCGCTCCAGCTGGTCCCCATTCTCCCCTTGGATGCAACCAATTTTAGACCCACAAGTAGCAGAGCCTGGGTTTGCGCTGGTGTGTGGGTAGGGGTAGTTCAGTGCGGAGATTAAAGAAAACATCATTGAAAAGTTTGTCCCCTCCATTATCACCTAAGAGCAAATGACAAGCTACTTAATTGCTCTGTGCCTCAGATTCCTCTCCCATAAAATGGAAATAACAACAGGACCTGTCCCAGAGGTTTGAGTAAGTATTAAGAAAGCTAAAACACACTAGGAACACTGTTTGCTCTTGAGTGTTATTGCTTGCCTACCTTCTCCCAAAGTCTCTACTATTTTTAATACACCCATCCTAAAATATCTGGCTAACAAGAGAGAAATAGTTCAGCTATTTTTACCTGCTTTGCAAATCAGTAGGTCAAAGATATTCACTATACTTCGCAAGAGTTTGACAATCTAATCTAAATCTGTTCTGTTTGTGAAACTGTTCTTCAACAGGCAGCAGTTTCAAGAAGGCCATATCAGTCTAATTAGAGGGTGTGGCCAATTATACAAATAAAATTGGGCCGAGTTTGGGCTACTACCACTTGCCTAGAAATGATGAAACACAATTTCTCTATCAGTGGTTGCAATAAAATCACATCAATCTGAAACAAGGAAGATAAAAAAACACTGAACTTTGAATTTAATGGGTTTAGATTGCAGGATTGAATAGGTTTTATTATAGAACAAAGAGAACTTGATTAATTGGGTAATAATGAGAGTTCATATTACTTATTTCATTTTGGCAGAAGGAAGTCTTGCATAAAATAAATATAACTTAATTTTACTAGCTTTAGTCTGCTTTATTGTCAGAGCAATGTCAATCTAGAAGGTCCTTAGTTTGACTTTGACAAAAATACTGTGTTGAGCATATCTTCTGTGGTTGAGTGACACAGGAAATAAGGACATGGGTGTTAGTTTTGTGGATCCCCCAATATGTCTCACTCTGAGGCCCCAACAAGGATGGCCAATCTCCCCAGACCCAGCTGCCTCCTGTGTTATGGTTCCACTGTTCAAGAGGGCAAGAACCATTAGTCCAAAATCCTGACCACCCTAACATAGTTCTAAAAGATTTGGGTATTCCAGATGATTCCACTCATATACGGACTATAAAGAAATAAAACAAGATAACAAAATTTAATCCCCCACCCCACGGTAGAAAACTACTGAGGGGGGGACTGGAGAGCAGAAAGCAAAGCAGTAGGGAGCCCAGTGGAGCAGGTGAGTGATTATGGCTGTATGGGTTTTGGGAGTGCTGTGGCTACAATCATCTGGAAAGGCATGATTCTTACATGGTTTTGTAAACCAATGTCACCTCAATAAAAATTAATGCATTTCAATTTATACCAAAAAAATTCTGGGGTTCACTGAGATGGAGAATCTGAGAGAATGGCTAAGAGAAAAGAGTTTGCTTATTCTAGAGAAAATATAAAGATCTGCTGTATGACTCTAGTAGTTGAAACAGTTACCCAGTGGCAAAGTCTGTGTTAGCCAAAAACCAGAACAGGATTATCAGGCTCGCTCCACTCTAAACCTTCCTCCAAAAAGACCTCATGCAGTTCAAGAGCTTACAGGATATGTATCCAGGCGTTTCCATAGTAACCTTATTAGGGTTTTGCTAGAAAGTGCCCAACTCTGCCCTTTATGCTGGGAGGTACATGAAAGGTACCTGTAGTCATCATTAGTGAATTTTTTCAGCCCTTTCTTTCCAGAATTAAAGCGATATTCATTTTCACCAAGTCCAAGTAGGTGAAGAAACAAAATCATTTGTTCTATTTTCATCTCCCTCAGTAACAAAACTTCTGATACTGAGCAGCAGCCCTTTTATTTTTGTTGAAGGCTTCCTCCCTAGTCTACCCAGTGGGATCTGACTCATAGTACATGTAGTCAAGGGAAATCATTTCCACCTATACAATAAATTGAAACTCTATGGAGCTGGCTCTTGGTTATCCTGGCAGTTAGAGAAGGTTTTCTTTTTCTTCTTTTTTTTGAGACTAGGTCTCGCTATTTTGCCTGGGAAACTGCAGGCTCATGTCGGCCATGGTACCATGTACTCAAGCAATCCCCAGCCTCAGCTTCCCAGGTAGCTGAATTACAGGCGGGTACCACCATGCTCAGCTATTTTTTAGGATGGGGTCTCGCTATGTTGCCCTGGGCGGGTCTCCAACCTGCGGACTCAAGTGATTCTTAGTCTCAGCCTCGCTTCATAGGCTGCGATTAAAGGCACGTGCCACCATGCCCGGCCTCTACAGGGTTTTCGGGCTCCCATCCAATTCTATCCATCCTTGAATCCTGGGACCTGACTCACTGCAGGCGCACAGTGGCCCCTCAGTGAATGGCTGCTGCATGGATGGAGGTGACCTGGGCACATTTCACAAATGACAGTAGAATCAGCACCATACCCTCCCCGGGTCTCGAACCTGCAGACTCAAGTGATTCCTAGTCTTGACCTTGCTAGTTATAGAATATTTTCAATGTTTGCCTCTGTATCATCATAACAAAATGACAAGACCATCAGGTCAGTCAAACAGCTTGAATTAGAGGTTCTGCACAGGCATGAAAGCTCTGCTAGGGAATATGCTGTTTTGATCATTACTCTATGCTCACATACCTCATACATAGTAGGTACTCAGTCTGTTAAAGGAGTGAATGAGTGAACCACTGTTCTTTGTAACAGGTACTGCTTTGAGCAACCGTGCAAACCTTATTTTACAGAGTAAATGTATGATTTCTACACAAGGCAAACCCACAGGTACAACCATCATCAAAACAAGTTAGATCTGACAGATAAAGAAGGAGTCTGTTGTTAAACCAATTAAACAAGGACACCCTTAAACTATGTGGTCCTTCTAATGGAAGAAAAACCAAAACCTCACCCTAAAAAGCTTCAAGGTTAGCAAATCAAAAACACGAGGACAACCAAAAACAAACAATGAGGTTTTTCCAAAATAAAGCAAGAGCTTAAACTTCAGTCTATCAAATAGTTTCCTTTGCTTCTCTCCCACAACTGGGGGACAATTTAATAAGCTCCCACCCCTTGCCAAGCAGGAAGGTTTGGGAGGTTTGAAGAAGAGAATTGATAAGGTTGCTATGGGAATTGGGCCAATGGGATTGGAACTGGAGTTGGAGTAGGATTGTTGATGGACATTGGTCATGTTTGTAAAGCTCTTGCTCCCTCTAGTCATGGCCCACTTTGACATGAATGCTGGAAGCTTAAGACATAGTCTGTGCCAAGCTGGGCACAGTAGCTTGTCCCTGTAAGCTTCAGTCTATGAAGCGGCTGGGTTTAGGGATCACGGCTCGAGTCCCACTCAGGGCAACACAGAGAGACCTTGTCCCAAAAAATAGCTGGGTGTGGTGGCGTGTGCTGTAATCCCAGCTACCTGGGAAGCTGAGGCTGGGGACTGAGTCTGTGGTACCCCAGGCAATGGGAGCCTGCGGTTCCACAGGCAAAAATAGTGAGACCTAGTCTCCAAAAAAAAGACATAGTCTGTGTCAAGGTGAGCACCTAAGCAAATAACTGGTCCGATCTGACTCCTCACGCTGTGAAAAGCCATAAAAAATAGTTCATTAAGGGAGCCCCAAATCCTTTGTAGCACATAGCAGACTGTTCTGGTCTCAGTCACTGCTCTGAGCAGTGTGTTTCAATAGATCGCCTTTTCTGTTGTTCACCCCTGCCACTACATCCTACACCTCGACTCTTCCCCCATTTAACACCCACATCTGTGTCCTGGCTTGTTCGCTTGATTCTACTGAGGTTTTGCTCAAATAAACTATAAAAAGTTTAACATGCTTCAGACGATATTTTAAGACTGGGGCCACGTCAGGAGGAACTGTGAACCAGAAACATGGTACCTGAGTCGTCTGGATGATTGTCAAATCGTTCATTCGAGAAACCCCGGCTCCCATGGCAGCCCGCAGGCCGGCCGTCCCAAACTCCATTCGAGCTCCGAAGCATGCCTGCAGTTCTTCTTTGTTACCTTCGGCGACCAGTTTCTTCACTGATTCCAAAGTGAGAGGATTCTGCAAAACAAACACACCGGCTAGAGTCAGATGAAGAATGAGAAACCTGAAGTGCTTTTTAAAACCCACAATATGCTCCTCAGTACACGTTTTTCAGTTTTCTGTGGCTTTTCAGATGAACTAGGGCGTATTCAGGGTGTATTGGCTGTAACTTTCTGTGACTTTTCAAATTTGAAGTGTGAAGTCAGTTTTTAATTAAATGTATTATGTGATATCACCAAGAAATATTATCTTTTTGTTGCTGGTTCTTAGCACAGTTCTTTATCCCTCAGAATTCCTGAGTGGTTGGGGTGAGAGGATCATCTTTTGTCATTCTTAATCAGCTCCTTCCAGCCAAACAGGGTTTATGCTAATGAGGTGAATTTTATCAATGTGGGCTGGTTGCCAGAGAAACCTGGGATGAGAGTGATGGCTGTTCAGCTCTCCCTGTGACCTCCAGGGAGATGGGGTGCCATCTCCAACACCAGTGACTTAATCAGTCATGCCTGTGTACTGGGACCTCCATAAAAACTCCTGAACAAGAGGATCTGGGACTCCAGGCCAGTTAACTCACGAGGTGGGCATGTATCACCCATGTCCCTTCCCATGCACCTTGCTCTGTGTACTTCTCCCATCTGGCTGTTCCTGACTTGTGTCCTTACGAAACCAGAACACTGGAGTTCAGGCCACCCGCCACCACCAAAGGCCAATAAAGCAGATGGGAAGTGAATCTCTAACAAGTGTTTTATTTTATTTTATTTTTAACTTTTTTTGAGACTAGGTCTTGCTATTTCTGCCTATGTTACCGCAGGCTCACATTGCCTGGGGTACCACAGACTCAAGCAATCCCCAGCCTCAGCTTCCCAGGTAGCTGGGATTACAGGCATGCACCACCACGCCCAGCTATTTTTTTTTTTTTTTTTTTGGGAACTAGGTCTTGCTATGTTGCCCTGGGTAGTCCCGATCCCATGGACAGAAGCCATCCCCAGCCTCAGCCTCCTAGGTAGCTGGAATTACAGGAGCCTGCCACTGCACTCTGCTGCTTTTTCAAGACCAGGTCTCACTATGTTGCCTGGTATAGTCTCGAACCTGCGAACTCAAGCCATCCCTGGTATCTTGCCTCCCAGGGCTTGGATTACAGGTGTGTACCATCATGCCCGGCTGGCTTGCAGCCTTCCTCTTGATTTTGCTCTTTTCCTTCTAGGAGTTCTGATCCCTTCTGCCCATTTGCTATGGGTCCCATCAGAAGGTGCCTAGATATTTGGCAAACTTTCTGGTTTCAGTGGCCCCACTTTAAGACCATCCCTGTTTGGCTCAGCGTTTACCCATGTCTTTACATTATCCAGATCAAGTGAACACTCACAGAATATTTAAGGGCATTATATGTTGCCATCTTTTCTTTGTACAATGGTTACAGACAATGTTACCAATGAAGAAATCACATTACTTTTGTATCGGATTTTTAAATGAAGAATTTCAGGAGAATAGAAGATATACTTTATTTTTATCTTACAGTCCTCATGCAAGTACATGCATACAAAAGCAAGATGTGGTTGCACAACTAAACTTTCACATGTTATTTCAATAAAACCTGGGTTTTCTGGAATTATGCCTATATCTCCAGATTATGGCAGATTCAAAAGCAATCATGTAAAAGTCCATTTTTTGCTTAAAAGCACTAGGCACCGATTATAGGTCATAATCTGATCAGAGGCTCAGATATGAAACATAAAAGAGGTTTAATAAGTATTTGCTGAGTGGATGAGAAAACACAGTCACACCCAGCTAATATCTCTGGATCACAGTGCAGATTTGGAAAATCCTACTTGGCCTTTGAGAGCTGTAAAAGATCAAATAGTCTGAGAGGAGGAGGCAGAGAGATAAGAAGGAAAATCCAAGCAAGTAGGCGAGATCGGAATCAGCTCTGGATGAGACGATGCAGGAGCAGAGAACCACAGAGGGCTGAAGGCACCGTGGGATGGCAAAGGGCACCTTTGCTCTATTTGCAGGAGTCAGACAAGAGGCTGCAATGCTTTGGGCCAGAAGGAGATTCTTCCGGTGCCAGTTTCAAGCTAAAGAGGAAACTGAGAGAAGAAAGAACAAGAGAAATGGCTGAAGTTTAATAGACAATACCACCAGACCTCTGTCCAGGGAAGGGCCACCTCTCCATCAACAGACAGAATGTGTTGTAGAAATTAATTTTGTATTTCTTTTGAAATAGGATGACCAGGGGAAGCATGATAACCTGAAATATGCTGAAGCAAAGTGACCTAAGAAATGCAGCAGAGGGGTCTAGATACAAACCCTGATGGATTGACTGTTTACTAGTATGTAGTCCAGTTTCTACTTGAATCTTCCTCATTCTGTCTTTGCCAAGTCAGACCTCGTACTACCACCTGCCTGGAACACCAGGACATGTAAAGTGTATATAAACCCTTAACTCCCTGTTAGAGGTGCTCAGTCTTGGGATATGAATCTGCTGAGTCAGCACCAGTAGTAATAAACCTAGTTCTTGAGGGCCCTGGGGTCCTCATTCCTTGATTGCCTTGGTGGTGGAATGGTTCTTGGATGCCTGCTTTTAGCTTACAGGGAGATTATGAACAGGACAGTCCACCTATGACTATATATATATATATATATATATATATATATATATATATATATATATATATATATATTTTGAGACTAGATCTTGCTATGTTGCCCGGGGTAGTCCCGATCTCACGGACTCAAGCATTTCCCAGTCTCAGCCTCCTAGATAGCTAGGATTACAGGCACCCACCATTGTGCCTAGCTATCCACCTATGACTTTAGAAGAGCTCTACACGGTGCCAGTTACAAAGTTTTCAAGGAATGGAAATATTGCCCTTCCCTAAAGAACTACAAGGCTGTGTTCCAGAAAAAGCAAATCAAGGTGTTCCTGTGATTTCTCTGAATTGGAACTCCTCAGATCACCCAGGCAAGCAAGAAGAGGCAAACTTAGCCGAAGAACACATACTGAGAAGAGACAGATACAAGGTGGGACTCTCCCAGCCCCAAGGAACCAGGAAGGGGCAAGGTCACCAAAATGGAGTGCTTCAGGAATATGTACCTTCTTCACCTAATTAGGCTAAGGCCCTGTCTCTGTGATTGGCTGTTGTCAGTCTGCCCAGGATCACCTTGTTTCTCAGTCCCAGTGGTCTTTCCTTATTTGGCCCAGTAAGAAAAAAAATACCCCACTAATCCCTCTACTTCCTTAGGCCAGGATGTCAGGTTAGTCCAGTTCCAAATTTGCCACCCTAGCCTAGAGCATGACTAGTTAAGCCCCTTTGAAATGTCCTTCCATTGTCTCCACATTCTCTCTGTCTCTGAGGCCTCCCTTCCTTATCTAGCCTGACCCTAGGAGTTTCCTTTCCCTGGAACTCCAAGTTGCCACATGAACCCATGGAGTTCATGGCACAGGGGCCAGCGGGTAAAGGGAACACCTGGTCCCTGCTGATGGGTCTGCAACCTTCTCCATTCATTCTGTTTTAGGCATCTACCAAATACAGTGCTCTGTGAGGCCCAATAATCCGGGGCAGCTCAACAGGAAGTGGACAGAACTGGCTTTACCAGGACCCACTGCAAAAGGAAACGGTGGGTGCCCTTGGTCAGCAATTTGGAAAAAACTTCAAAATAAGACAAGTGTTGAACCTTCTAGAAGAAGCGGACCTTCAATGAGTAGCTGTCGCATGAATGGAGGTGACCTGTGTACCTAGAAGGGGGTCTTATGTGACTCAGCGAGCTCCTGCCTTTGAAATCAGCTGTGGCAGACGTTTAACTAATAACCTTTCAAGTTCTCGAGCAATTGCAATAAAAGCAGAAGAGCAGGCTGTTTGGAAGGCGTATCAGCGAGAAATAATTTACTACAGGCGGGGATGTCCTCTCTCCATAAACCACGTAAGCTGACACCGGAGATAGGAGAGAAATAAGTCCAGCAGGGAGAGGAGAGGAAGAGTCTAGGGGAGGAACCTTCTAGGAAAACAAACAGCAGGAGCCTCGCAGGGTGGAGAGCCTGAGACTCAAGTTAGAAAGAGCTTGATATCAGATTCTCCTTTTCCTCCCCCACCCCGCCACCGCAGCTAAGATAGTGAAGCAGAAAACTTAGGGGGTGTGGGGCTGTGCCCGAGGGGTTCCCCTCTCATTTTCTCAGTAGTAGGACAGGACAGAGACTCAGAATCGAGGCGGGCCAAACTGAGACTGTGAGAGTCAGCCCCTGCGAGGGCCGGAAAGGAATGCAGCTTTGCAGAGACCCAAGGGGCAAAAAGAGCCGGCGAGAGGGGACGGCTGCCCGCGCGGGAGGATGCACAGCCCACAGCCAAGGTCAAGGGAACGCCTACCAGCTCAGCCAGAGCCCGGAGCTCGCCGCCCGGCGCGCTCGCCCCAGGCCCCAGCTCGCGGCCCCCACCGTCCGGATGACAGCTTTAGCCCCGCCACAGACTTGAGAAGCTCCGAGTCTGACACGCGTGGACCAGGCCGCGAGGCCCGGCCGCCCCCAGCGGGTGGAGCGGAGGGAAGGAAGGAAGGAAGCGCTCGCACCCACACTGGCCGCAGGAAAAGCCGCGCTGCGCCCGGGATGACGGTGCCTCGCCACCCCCCCCCCCCCCCCCAGTCGCTCCTCACCTTGTCCCAGCGCAGCCACCGCTCCGTCTCCTGGTCCAGCCGGGCGCCCAGGCCCCGAGCCGCTGGCGCTGCCATGCCCGCGCTGCCCACCACCAAGCTCCTCGCCCGCGACACGGCTCTTCCGGCAGGGCGCCGGGGGGCGGGCCGGGGGGCGGGCCGGGGGCGGGGAGAGCGGCCGCGCAGCCCGCGGGGTTCGGGGAGCAAAGTGACGCAGGCCGCCGCCGAGCCCGCCTCCTGGCTCTCCCCTGGGCGCGGGGTGCAAGAGCCGGGGATGGGTGCACGGGGAGGGTGTGGTGCTGATTCTACTGTCGTCTGGAAATGTGCCCAGGTCAGCTCCATCCATGCAACAGCTGTTCAGTGAGGGGCCACTGTGCGCCTGCAGCGAGTCAGGTCCCGGGATCCAAGGAAGAGTCGAGTCGGATGGGAGCCTGAAAACCCTGTAGAGGCCAGGCGCGGTGGCGCGTGCTTTTAATCGCAGCCTATGAAGCCAGGCCTAGACTAAGAATCGCTTGAGTCCGCGGGTTGGAGACCTGCCCGGGCAACATAGCGAGACCTAGTCCCAAAAATGAGCTGGGCGAGGTGGCACGCGCCTGTAATCCCAGCTACCTGGGAAGCTGAGGCTGGGGATGGCTTGAGTACGTGGTACCCCGGGCATCGTGAGTCTGCGGTTCCACGGGCGAAAATAGCCAGACAAAGTCTCAAAAAAAAAAAAATCTGTTTTGGTTTTGAAAATAATGGTAAGAGGGCTATGTAGTTTTGCATGTCTGTAGGCTGCATGAGTTGTAAAAATTACATATGAGGCCAAGTGGCTGTGAGTTCAAAATGCAGTTCTAACTTATTTTTGGAGGTTGAGAGAAACTGGTGGCTGACTTTTTTTTTTTTTTAGACTAGGTCTCGCTATTTTTGCCCCTGGAACCGCAGGCTCTCGTTGCCCGGGGTACCACAGACTCAAGCAATCCCCAGCCTCAGCTTCCCAGGTAGCTGGGATGACAGGCGCACGCCGCCACGCCCAGCTATTTTTTTGGAACTAGGTCTCACTACGGGCCCCAGGCGGGACTCGAACCGCGATCCCTAGCCCCTGCGGCTTCATAGGCTGAAACTTACAGGCACGAGCCACCGTGCCAGCCTGGTGGCTGACATTTGCATAACAAAAAACAAGGAGTCAGAAAATGCAAAGTACTGCAGCCTTGAGCCTGCATTTAGGGAGAAGCTCGAAGAGGATTTTTGAGTTATTGGTAATAGTTTTTTTTTTAAGTCTTTTCCCAACTGATACCACGATCAGAACTATTTTAACCTCCATCTGGGACACCAAGAGACAGTTCCTTAATATTCTTTTGTAGAAATAAGAGAGGAAGGCCGGGCACAGTGGCTCGTGCCTGTAAAGCCTCAGCATATGAAGCGGCCGGGGCTAGGGATCGCGGTTCGAGTCCCGCCTGGGGCCCATAGCGAGACCTAGTTCCAAAAAAAAATAGCTGGGCGTGGTGGTGCGCGCCTGTCATCCCAGCTACCTGGAAAGCTGAGGCTGGGGGTTGCTTGAGTCTGTGGTACCCCGGGCAACTAAAGCCTGCAGTTCCACGGGCCAAAAAAAATAGCAAGACCTACTCTCAATAAAATAAAATAAAATAAAATAAAATAAAATAAAATAAGAGAGAACAAGTAGAATTTTCAAGCTACAGACCGTTCAATGTCTGAAGGTGGAGCTGGGAAATGCACCAGTGGCATTCCCTTAGGTGACACTTCCAGCATGCAGGCAGAGCTAGAGATGTAGATGACTTAAAAAGCATAGATAATAGCAACAAGTAGTAAAATAAACAGGAAACGCTGAGCTTGGAGTACTTACTACCTTTGTTGGTTATAATAATGTGTTTACTTATAAGTTTATATACTTTAAAACTCTGGTGTTTAACATCTGTGTTGGAAACTCCCCAAAAATTGCATGGTCTGCTCAGATGCGTTGGTATGAGGTCATCCACTCAGCATTGCTTCTCATAAAATGGAAACTTCTTATCTTCACCTCTTTTCCTATTTTTTTCTTAAAAATCTTTCCCAGTACCTGCCATAGGATACATTTAATTTTAGAAAAATATTGTCTGCTCTACTTTTCCTCAGCTCTGTCGCCAGCCTCTAGAACAGTACTGGGCATACACTGAATATTTTATATGTTCTGTGAGTATTCACTGAAGAATGAATCACTGAGTCTTCTTACCCTCATGATGAAAAGAGAAAGCTAGAATATACTAATACAAGATCCAGGCATAACACCCACAGCCTTTTCTCTAAAGCAAGCCAGCACACTTGTGAGTTTTAACCTGGAACAGCGATGACTTGGCATCAGTCTCTAGTGTTATATCTCTCAACTGATGGGAAAAGGAGTAAATGATGCATCAGTTCATTTTATCAGTAAACTTGTTACTGGTCATAAACTCAAAGTACACCAACAGCGGGCATTTCTGCAATCAACTGGAACTTCATGGCCTTTCTAGAAAGAAAAATAAAAAGTATCTATTATTTAGGCCTACTTTTATTAAATAAGTTCTTGAAATTGGTTGGTTTTCTCTCATTCCTTATGTAAATAAATCTTCGTGTTTGAACTTCCACTAGGTCTTCTGATCATTAAAAATGTAACACCAGGGTTGATTTGTGCTCTCACTTCAGCTTTCTCTTTCCATCTCTCTTCTCCCTCCTTGTGATGCTCAAATGTCTAGCACCTTTCCACCCAGTCCTGATCTGACACACCAGATCTCTCGGGGAGAGTCGGCAGTCATTCTTTCTTAGTGGAGGGTTGTGACTGGTTAAGCATCGCTGAGGTATCTGATCAGGTCCTGTTGAGCTGGTGATTTAAGAAAGGCAGTTGCTGACCTGCCTGGTAAGTTGGTTTCTGCTTTGGTCAGACAGAGATGTCTTGGCCACAGGGTCAGAGTGTGTGAGGTAGACCTTTCTAAGAGATAAGTCATAAAGGCTTCCAAGCCCTCCAGCGTGTTAGTATCCCATTTCAGTATGGCACCAAATCTTACAGTGAAAAAACACATGTGTATAAAATGTTGAATTGAAAGCGAATTGGTTTGGAAGGAAAGGTTTGTTTTTTTATTATTATCCCAACTCCACATTATTCCTGATACTTCAGTTTCACAGGAGAATGTTCAAGCAGCTTTTTAAGTTAGAACTCCTGGAACCCAGAGCTTTGCTTGGATAGCCTTCTGGGGTAAATTAATGTGTTGAATGAAGCTGCCTGCTACATTGTGTTTTTCTTTTGCAAACTGGTTCCCTCCATTTCACTTTGTTTAAATGGGTCTCAATGCCCTGTGACAAGTTGTTTCCAATAAAAAGTAGTGATTTGAAGACTAATTAATTTTTGAAAACTAGAAATAACTTTTAAAATATAGCTGGGTGGTGGCACATGCCTATAATCCTAGCTACCTAGGAGGCTGAGGCTGGGGATACCTTGAGTCTGTGGTACCCAGGGCAACATGAGCCTGCGGTTCCCCGGGCGACAAAGGGAGACCTAGTCTAAAAAAAAAAAAACAAAAAAACAACAACTTTTGAAAATGTTTTTATGGAGGTTACGTTGGTTACAGTCCTGTATGTGATTTAGGGTTGCAGGTTCACACCTCTTCATATGTGTGTTACCACACCACACCCACCATCTACGCACCAGGAGCCCTGCTCACCTTCCACACTGTACTCCTCACCCAACCAGCTTCCCAATCTGGTTGTCTCAATTCTAATCAAATTTCTAAGGTTTTGTTAAGGTTAAGGGTCACTTCAGTTAAAAACAGACAACTCAAATCTTCTACACACACAACCTTCTAAAGGTTTTATGATACACTGTTACTGGCCACTAGGCTTTTAGGATTAAACTTCAATGGCCAACAGAGACAAACAGTTCTGAGACCATTCTTCCACTCCTGATTAAGACTGGCGTGGATGAGATTGGAAATAAAGCTTCATCCAGTCCTCTGGGCTTTCTTGCAAGCTTGGTGATCTTGTCAGCCCTAGTTACCTTTTTTTTTTTTTTTTTTTGAGACTAGGTTTAGCTATGTTGCCCTAGGTAGTCCCGATCCAACAGACTCAAGTGATTCCCAGCCTCAACCTCCCAGGTATCTGGGATTACAGGCGCCTACCACCACACTCAGCTGCTTTTTTGAGACCGGGTCTTGCTATGTTGCCCGGGGTGTCTTGAACCCATGAACTCAAGCGATCCCAGGCTTATTGCCTCCCAGCGCTTGGATTACAGGTGCATGCCATCATGCTCTGCTCCCTAGCCGCCTTTTTGCCCACCGTTTTGCTGACACACACGCCAATGGTCTTGTGTCAGGAACAGCGACACAGCTTAGAGGAAGATAGTTCGAGAAGCCCCAAAACCCAAGGACTGGCCAAGTACCATGTCAACAATGGAAATATCGAATTTTAAGAATCAGCAGTCATTTTCTAGTTTTTCCCCAGAATGAGGACAAACCTTCCCCCAATCAGGAAGCCTGTAGGCATTGCCAGCTGTGTGATGGGCCAATCACACATGGGGCCTGCTAGTACTAGCTTGATCCAGATAGTTCAGAATAATCACCTGAGCTCTGCAGCCAGTGGCTTCCATGGGTCATTGTTGCTGTTACCAGTCACATCGCATAATGATCATCTTTGTCATAGTCTTAATAAGTGGCACCCATATTATCCCAGGAAGAACTCCTACTTCATTTGCAATGTTGACTGGAACAAAACAGCCACCAGCCTGCTGAATATGAGAACTCAGTCTCAGTACACAGGGCCCGACTCAGTACCACCAATTTTGCAAACACCCCAGCGGCACAGGGCAAGTGTTTCCTAGGGGATGAGTTGGTGGCAGGAAGTAATCCAGAACTTTAAGAAGTATTTCCACTGGCTTTGCCATCTTGACAAGTGATTTTCCAGCCTTGAACCAAAGCATGTTAGCACGGGGCTCCAATGTGTTGACACCATTCCAACCACACATTGGCACCAATGCAACCAGGTCAGAGTTGTAGCCAGTTTGCTTATTGTAGGTGCCGACCTCCTAAATGATGCCCTCACCTGTCTTCAGACACATCAACTATTAGCTGTCTCACACAGATGGTGAGTTAGCAGGAAGGGCAGCTCCAAGTTCATCAGGACAGCACAGTCAGTCTGAGATGTGCCTGTAATTATGCTTTTGATAAAATCTTCAATAATGGTCATGTAGTACTTGTTAGCCTCTAATTTCCATGGCGAGGTGTCTGTAGTGATGCCACATTCACGTTTAGCTTTCCGTTAAGATCCAGGCATACTTGAAGGCGCCCTTTCCTACCTCAAGAGCCACTTTGATTCTGTTGCTGGTTTTTGTCAACATCACCATATTTGTAGATCAAATGATGAACAGTGGTAGGATTGCCTAGATCTACATGCCCAGTGATGATGAGGTGAATAGGGTCTCTTCCCTTACCTTTTGGGTTAGCTTTAGCAAAGATTTCACAACATCTGTGTTCTAATGACAAACCCATTGCTACATTTTCCTTTTTCCTCTTTTTATCGTTTTATCTCAATCATTTCTAATCCTCACTGTTTTAGTATAGCATTTGGTTTGTTCTTCTTAAAGTGAATAATATTAGGAAAGAGACCAAGAGTGTATTACCAAAAGAAATATGGGGCCCAGATATAATTTAGTAACAAGATAAACCCCAAGCTCCAAATTAATTCAATTTTAAATTCTATCAGGTATCAAACAGTAAGGGAGGGGGAAGGCGGGAGGGCAAAAATCAGGGGAGGGATGGGTACAAGAGAACATGATAATGGTTCATGGGTGATATGATGGTGGGAGAACTTTGGGATATACAAGATGCAAAAAAATATATAAAATCAATAAAAATTATTTTAAAATTCTACAAGCTATCATTGTTTTTAAGAAAAAAAAAACCTGAAAACAATTCCATAATAATCACTGTTTAACTTTTTTCTCATTCTCTTTACTGTATTCAAGAATTTAAATGTTCTTTACTTCTCACTCCGTGTTTTCTACTTGTAGAGAGTAAATCATTGTTTCAGTGACTCTTGGAGATCCTTCCTTGTCAGTAGAGTTTACATCGCTTCTTTGTGCCTGACCTAGCACCACAGTCTTGTGAAGTGGCCAAAAGAGATATACTTGCTGTTGCAAATCACTGGGATGTTTATTATTGTAGCAAAGCTGACTAATTCAACTGGGAGTGACTTTACCTACTTTAAAGATGGAGGAATAGTAAAGAACTCTTTGGATTTTAAAGGTCAGTCCTAATATTTCCCATAATATGATGGCTAATTTTCATAATATAAAGTGTTCATATGAAGCTCCCAGATAATATTTGACATTTCCTCCTGTGACACTAGCTTGATGAGGCACAGTCAGGAACTCTGGCCCCTCAGTATTAAGAAAACCTGCTGTTTCTTCTAAACAATCTCTGGGTCCCAGGTAACCTAAATAATTGAAAAATTTTTGCTACGGACCGGCCGGGCGAAGGCGCAGGCCGGAGGACCAGGGCTCAGCTGGGCAGGAAAGACACAGGGCCGGCGAGAATGGCGAACAGACGCACACACTCAAGGGGTGGTGAAACTGCTGCGATTTATTTGAGATTTTTATGGATATTTATAGTGTTCTTGGCAATCAGCATTTTATGAGTTTATGCAATTAACAT
>PVHY01025495.1:0-18356 GCA_004024945.1 Uropsilus gracilis
CCTTCCTCCCCTCCCCCTGTAGGGGATGAGCCCTTTCTCCAGATGCTGGACATAGTTCAACCAGTGAACTATGTGTCCTTTGACATGTGTCCTTTGACTCTTAATTTGGAGCCAGAATCTGTCCTTCTCTGTCTTCTTATTCTCTGGGGAGGAAACTGGGCTCCTGAAGAGCAGGATCAGGTCTGGTATTTCCAGGCTCTTCCCCTGGCCGCAGGCATACATTTGTCAGGCACATCATAGAGCCCTGTGCTCTGCAGGCTGGGGCTGGGCAGCGGGATGAGACAAAACAGACGCTGCCTGCATGCCCTCAAGGCTGTGTGTGGCCAGCTCACCTCCTCTGCCCTGCACGCCAGCACCTTCGCCTTCCCCCCTATAGCCAGTGTCCATCCTTAGGGTCCCTCAAAGCTCGGCCCTTCTCAGGAGCTTCCCACCGCCGTTCCTTGCAGCCTGGGATGCTGTCTCCACCCCTGCTCTTGACCCAGTGAGCTCCTAAACCACCTTCAGTCCTGGACTCAAGGGTCCCCACCTCCTGGAAGCCCTGCTTGATGACCTCCCCCAATCAGATACATTCCCTGTTACATGCCCCTGTAGAAGCGTTGTTTAGACACCATCCACAATTAGGCACCTATGGCATACCATGCTGGGGATGGGTTAACCAGGAACTTAGAGTCTGGTGTGGAGTGAAAGGAAATGAGCAATAGACATAATAATTATTACTGCAATAATAGCTGACACTTAACACTTGTTGTTTGCCAGGCATTGTTTGAAATGTCTCCTTTGTTTCATTTCACGTATTTTATATTTCAGAAAGCATTTTGTGCAGATTTGTATATTGCCATTTTGCCCAAACTTTATATTTTGAAAAAGTCAAACCTACCGAGAAGTTGAAGGTTGGTAAAATGAACATTCTGTGTCCTTCATCTGATTCACTAATCATTACCATTGTACCACATCTGCCTTTTTTTGGATAGCAAATTCCCCCTTAAACTTAGGGAGACTAAGATGTCAGCATTTAGATCCTTCACTCTTAAATATTTCAGCTTAATCTCCCAAGAGCAAGGATAAATCACAATCTATCATATTAGGATATTGTAAATTGCTAGACAGAATTACATCACATCTGTTATAGGTTCAGATTTCTACAGTTGTCTTCAAAATGTCCTTTGTAGCTAGGGTTTTTCACACCCATCCAGAGGTCGCTCCAGAATTCTACGCTGCTTTGAATGGTCATGTCTAAATGTCTTTAATGTTAATCATTTAACAGGGGTTCTATTTTATCCCCATTTTACAGATGGAAAAACTGAGGCCTGTGGAGATTGTCACTAATTTACTTATATAGCCAGAAAGTAGTGGAACCTGCTACTATGTCCAATCTCCTCCCTTTCTCTTGATCTCTGTGGTCAACCGAGTAGCCCAAGGAATATTTTTATCATGCAAATCCTATTCAGGTGACTCCTCTTACTCAAAGCCCTGCCATGGCTCCCTACTGCCCTCAGAATAAAAGGCTTGCTACAGCTTGCACCCTCACCCCCATCAACATGCTGACCTCATCTCCCTTCCCCCTCCCCAGCTCAGCTCAGCCACAATGCCCTGGCCATTCCTCCCACGTGACAGTCCATTCCTGCCACAGGGCCTTTGCTCCTGCTGTCCCTTCTACCTCGAACCTCTTTCCCCAGCTAAGCTCAGGGCCCACTCCTCACCCTCAAATACCCCCTTCCCGGCTTCCCCATCACTGACACACTCAACAGCGCACGTTCTGGAAGGCAGGAATTGCTGTTTTTTTCGCTGCCGTGTCCCAGCTCCCAGGAGCAAAGGGCATCGCTCGCTGTCCCTGCAGCACGTGTTCTGCGAGGAGTGCCTCTGCCTCTGGCTGGACCGGGAGCGCACCTGCCCCCTCTGCCGCTCCGTGGCCGCGGACACCCTGCGCTGCTGGAAGGACGGGGCCACCTCCGCGCACTTCCAGGTGTACTAGGGCGGAAGAGCGGAGCCCTGCGCCAGGCACTCTGGGGGGAGGCGGAAGGTGGGTGGTGCAGAACCAGCTTCGGGGACTTCCGGAAGAACAGGTCTCCAGCACCCGCTGCCCTTCACGCTCCTCTCCCCACCTCCCTTCCGGTCCTCACCCTCTGTTCCCTTCCTCTGTGGCAATGTGCACGCTTCCTTCTCCTCCCAGTGGGAAAGTCTCCGCCCAGATGCATCTCCCACCCTCTTCCTCAAGGGCCGGTGACGGACAAGCCCCAACTGTTGCTTACTTCAATAACCTCCTGGTTATTGTACTTGATGCTACAAGCTGAAACTCCTAGGAGTCACGGCCTCCCCCGAGAGAGACCAGGTCTGCAGATTAGAATCTTTTTCCCCCTCCCCCCCATGCCTCAGTGTGTAACTCTATGTCCCACGCTACCTGTGACCTCCTGACTCATGACCTCCGCATCCTGCCTGCAGGATCTGCAAACCTCTAGCAGCCCAAAGCTCGGGGCACTGTTACTCCTTCCATTTTACAGATGAGGGAACTGAGGCCCAGAGCTCTGTGTGCTGACTGTCCCACTATTAGGTAGCTGTGGGCCGTATCTGCTTCAGCTCCCGCACTCAACCCCTGGGTGACCCAGTGCTCAGCCCTGCAGGCGTGGGGCCCAGCACATGTGGATTTTAAAAGCACAAGAGGTGTTTGATGCCCCATCCGTGGGCGTAGCAGGTGTCATTTGGAACCACTGATGCAGATCAAGACTACAAAGGCAGCATTAGTTCCTCAGAAAGGCTTGGTCAGTCACATGTGGGTGCCGGGCCAGCCGAACCTTGGCCCAGAAGCGAAGCCACTGGGTCTCCACACCCAGCTTTGTTTCCCACCTCCTCTCCTGCTCTGGCCCTCTCCCTCGCTTCGTCTCAGGCTCGTCAACAGCTCCTATGGACACTGCCATCTCCCCTGGGAGCTTTCAGAGCCAAAGTGGCGGCTCCATGCTATGGAGTTTTCCACACACCGGCGTGATGGCATGGAGACCGTAGCCATCAGTGTTTCTGTCATGTCCGTAGCCCAGCTGCTGATCTCTATAACAGAGCAGCTTCTCCACCCATGAGATCCTCCCGCGTTGAAGTCTGGGAGGAGATGGCCCAGGTGATGACATAGAAACCACTGGAATTCTGCCTGCCCCGCCCTCTACCAACCCTGTGAGCTCACTGTGGATCTCAGCACAGCGAGCTGGCAAGGACGGCGTAAGGGAGAAGCCAGCTGTGTGGCTGGTGCACAGACTAGCAAGAGCCTCCTTGGAGAAATGGCGGGCACCTCACCGCCACCTTGCTCTCCGCCAGCAGGACATGCCTGCCCCAGCCCAGCAGATTCAGAGCACGGCTCCTTGTGCCACCAACCAGACCCTTTCCCTGGCTCTTGCCTCGTACCCAGCAAGGCATCCCTTCCAGGGCAGCGTGGCATCTTTCAAGCTCCGTTACTATGGCAATGGCCATGATGTTAGTGTCTCGCTCGCCTCGCTTGGTAATCAAGTCAGAAAGAGAAGTAGGCTTGGGAGCCTGAGACCACCATTCTCCCTGCTTGAGGCAGCAGCCAGGGGAAGCCACAGGAGCTCCTGCAGCTGGTTTTCCTCTGAAAGCTCTTCCTGCCTGCAGAGGCTGTCAAAGAGGCACAAGAAACCGGAGCCAGAGAGGAGTTACTCACGTGCCAGCGTGAGGTGGCCCAGAGAGAGCAGACCGAGGATCCTGACTCCAAACCCTGTGTGACTCCGGGAAGCCGCTTTACCTCCCCGTAGCCGTCTCCAGAAAGACACAACCTAGCGTGCTGTCTGCTGGAACTAGGGGGACAGATGATGTCGGTGGCTGTCAGGAACACCAATGGTTTAACCAATTACTCGTGGCACCACCACCTCCTCACCTTCCCACCCTTTACCCCCGCCAGAAATCTAACATCCTGTAATGATGCTATAAAGTGTCACATGTGGGGGGTGCTCAGAGGCAGGAAGGGTGATTTAGTTTGGGATTTTATTTTATTTTTGAGACCAGGTCTCACTATGTTGCCCAGGGTAGTCCCAATCCCATGGACTCAAGCGATCCCCAGCCTCAGCCTCCCAGGTAGCTGGGATTACAGGCGTCCATCACCATGCCTGGCTGCTTCTTTGAGACCAGGTCTCACTACGTTACCCAGGGTAGTCTCGAACCCGTGAATTCAAGCGATCCCTAGCTTCTTGCCACCCAGTGCTTGGATTACAGGCACGTGCCACCACACCCGGCTTTAAGTTTGGGATTTTATTTACTCATTCTCTGTTCTCTCTTGAGGAAAGCCCTATCCGGAGGTTTTCTTTTGGGAGGATTTAACTTCTGCTCTAGGGAGAAACCGTGGCTCGTTTAGGGCTTCCAGACAGGAGCCTGCAGGGTACCCACTGGAGAGGAGGAACCCTCTCTCCTTTACCCTCTGTGGCCCTGCAGCCCATTCATCAACAGCAGGATGGATGGAATGTGACGCTGGGGTATCCAGCTCTTAACCTTTTATGACTCACTGACTTCAGTTCCTCAAGTCCTGGGAAATTGTCCTCTTCCCAGAAACGATCTCGAGCAGCAGAAACGTGGGTGTGTGCAAGGCGGGTTTTGGGCGGCATGTGAACAGGTTAGCATGTGACATCTCCCTCCTAAGAGGCGAGAGTAAGGAGCACTGCAGAGACAGCAGACGCTGAAGACTTGGGGTTGGAAGAAGACACGTAAAGTGAATTCAGGAATCCTTTGCTACTTGATCCCCATCAAGTACCAAAGGCCACTTCTGGTGTTTGTCCCCTTAAGTTTCCTTCGGCCTATAAATATCTGATGACAGAATGTTTGTCTGTGGCCCTGAGTCTCCATCCATCTCTTGAAGCCAGGCAGCACTGTTTTAGCACGAATGCAAAGAAACACTTCGTGCTGTGGGTGCTCTCATGTTAGTTTCCCCCCAAAAGTATCAAGTGTCCCCCAAAGCAGGTCCCAGTTGAGTTGCCTGTGATTAAGGGAGGAACAAGGAAGGAACAAATGAAACAGGAGCAGGGAGTGCAAGAAGCCAAACAAAAGGATGATTCTCGTGGACATCCCAGCTTAGCTTGGCCCATGGGGAGCTCTCAACTATCAGTTGCATCTCAGAATTTGTCCCACCTCAGCAGTCCTTAGCTATGGGTTAATTGTAGGGGGCCAGGAGATGATGGGGGGACTTCTTAGGCACTCCAGCTCTCTAATGAGAAGACCCCAGACCTAAGTGCACAAAGATGTAGGATGGAACGGCAGACACAAAGGCAGTGGAAGGGATCGGAAGGGCTACAGGCGGGACACTCATGTGCCCTCTGTGGTGGTTGGCTGCAGGTTGTATGGATCCAGAATGGTTTGTCTGCATATCAGATGATCACAGATGCTTAAACTGTAAGTTACTAGCACAAGGTAACCATTTGTAGGTCTCAGGTCAACACTATGAAACCAGCCACGAAAACATCAGAATTTTTAATATGCAGCTATGTGAAGACCAGTTCAGATACAGCTCCGAATCGGCTTCAGGTACAGCTGGAATTGGGCTGCCATGATTTTCCGACTGTCTTTCCTCCCCTCAGTTGAGGGGAGTTTGAGTTCTCAGGCAGTTGGATCCCACGTGGGAGAGAGACGCTCTCCATAAGCACCATCCCTATGGCCTCCCAGCAAAACAGTCCAGTAGAGAGGGCTTCTGCTTCTCCAAAGCCTCAGTGGGAGTCCTGAGGTTGACACCCATTAGTTTGTCCCCAAACCGATTACTTTGCCCACTGGGTGCAGAGCATTGACTGGGTGTTGGGCCCAGGCAGTGGGAACAGAGGTGGGAGGGTGGGCTTCACCCTCTTAAGTCAGTAAGGACTGAGAGTGAAGCCAGCGGTGCCCAGAGAAAAAGGACATCTGCTATCTAGAAAAAAACCACTTTCCTCAACCCACCACTCTTAGAATGAGAGCAGAACTTAGTCTCTTAGTCTGTCTCCAACCAGGTAACTGCAGGGAAAGGGACTTCACCCAGGGTGACCCATAGCTGAAGACAACAGAATATGGGCCCATGGCATGATCGATAGAGAAACGATGGCTCTCTGCACTGATTTCCAGCACCTGGTCGAAGTCCGCCAACCTCTGCCCAATTCGTGAGCAAAAGGCCAATTGTCCCCGGTGGTGGGTCTCAGAGTACACCGGGAAAGGTTGAGTTGGGTTCACAGACCATCCACCGCTTGGGGGGTACCAGCCTCCCAAAGGAAATGAAAACACAAAGGCGTTTGACTGCAAGTGCACAACCAATTTTTTAATAAAGTCATTACAAATATGTACAAAGCGTCTCCAAGGTATGAAATTCCTCTTACAAAAGGGTACAGTGAGCCAGCAAGGTCAGAACCCAGAACGGAATGTCCCCTAGCTTATTGCCTCTCTGGCTGTGCCAGAGGCTTCATCGAGGTTCCAAACACCCCCACAGCCTCCCCTTCCACACACATGGGTTCTTGAGCGCTTGTAATGCAAAAGACCTGGGGACGGAGGAGCTTGGGGGTTCAGATGGGAGAGGGGACAGGAAAGAGGTAAGAAAAGCTTCCTGTGTTGTATGAAGTCTGAGAGGTCCTGTTTGCAAATTCGACACTCCTCCCAGGGACCTCAGAGAAGTCAAACACAAATGACGGGGAGCAAAATCCCCAACCACACCAGCCAGCCCTGGAACACCCCCTCATTCAACACACCTTACAGTGTGTGCTGGCCCTCGAACTAGCACTGCGAGGGACCCACTCATGAGGAACTGGAGCAGCAGGAGAGTGAGCTCATGGACTTTGGATGTCACTTGAATCTGAGTCCAAGTCTTGGCTCAGCTTTTCATTCTTAGTGTGGCCTCAGGCTTCGATGAATAACCTTGCTGAGCCTCAGCTTCCTCCACTGCAAGATGGAAAAAGAGTCAGAGAGCTGTCTTCTAGGGCATATATGAGAGATAGCTGGGGGAAGCATGTGAAGCACTTAGCACAGTGTTCCGGAGCAGTGAACACCCCAAAATGGTGGCTTTCAAGACTGCATGAAGAACAACCAGCCTTTCCATCCTGGGAACACATGGAGATGGCAGACTTTTTAATCACCCTCATGGTGGTGCAACTTCAAAAAACACTACTAAACAGTCTGCCATCAAGGCTTGAGGTCACCGTGATGACCCGAACAATCTTAAAAATTGTGAATCAGTCTGGAAAGAGACTTCAAGCATCGTCTGACCAAGCAGGGTGATCCCTCCACTATAAGTCTCTTCCAAGGTGGGATTGTGCAACCTGGCACAATGTAGGTGCTCAGTAAATAAGTGTTGAGTGAACAAAGGAAAAAATGTTAAATGCACTGTCAGTTCAAGCTTTAAAATGACACTTTGATGTCAACTTCCTCCCTGATCAGCTCCTAGGGGATAGACCAGCGTGTCTAGCCTGTCCTCCTACGCCTTCCAACCAGCTTCTGACCCTCTGGTCCAGGGTTACTTAAGGAAACTTAGGGGAACTTAAGGAATTACTGTCAACATAGACGAATAAGACCTGTGTTCTGGTCTCCACAGCTTCTCACAGCAGGCAGATGCTCAAAAAGATCACATGGCAAGCCAGTGTCCTTAAAAGATATTTATGTAGGACCAGAGGACTCTGCCAATTTCCTAGCAAAGGGAAGTGCTATTTTGTCACTGTCAGAAACATAATCATAGAGTTAGGAGTATGTTGAGATCAGCTACATACATTGTGAGACCAAAGTCACAGCTCTATTGTTCTGTGACAGCATTGTTTAAATCATCTTTTTTTTTTTTTTCAGAAAAAATAGAAAAGGATTTTAAAAATGAGACCACTGGTAAAAATGGAAATCTCCAGTGTCCCAACGAATAGGGGTGGGGGCAACAGGAAGTGGCTTCTAGGCACCCCCTTTGTGTTCAAGGTCCAGGACCATGGACAGCATCCAGGGAGGGGACTGGCCGGGACAAGCCCTCAGAAACCTGTTGCTCAGGCTACAGCTATGCCAGAGGATGTGAAATGGAACCCCAAATTTGAAGGGGGGAGATCATCTTTGTTTGTGGGGGATGGGGTAGGAGAGAGATGCTTCCAGAGCGAAGGGATGGAATTTGGACTGCTGAAGTCCCAGAAGCTCCAAACCCCAGGCCCCCCACTCTGAGAACAAACGGCACCGTGAGGAAAGGAGCCCTTCCATTGGCTGCTCACCTCATTATGCAGCAAGCTACCCAAACGATGATCTCAGAGGCCTCCCTCTGCTTTGCACGGACACACACACACACACACACACACACACACTGCTGTCTGCTGAAACCCGATATGAGGTCTTTTTTAAAATTTATTTCAAAGCCTCCCTCCTTCTCTCTCTCTTCACAGACGCTCTGCAGTGAAGCTAATCAAAATCAATGACTCCTTGGCAGCCAGAGAAAAGGGAGGGGGGAGAGGGGAGGATGGTGCCAGCACTTTGCACACTGTGGAAATTTTTTTTGAAAAAAAAAAAAAAAACACACACAAAACCGCCACCCCACGATCTCATGCAATCCAAGTAATGCAACAGGAGAGACGGTGGAGACAATATATACATATATATCATGCTTCCATTTCCTAATACAAATGTCCATCAAGAAGTCAAATCTCATATAAAAACAAGCATTAAAAACAACCCCTTGTCAAAAATCGGGGAGTTGAGAAGTGCACTCAAATGAATGAGGTGCAAGAAAAAGCCAGGATTAGATAAATACACAGTTTCTATTAATACAAGAGAATATATACAAGGGACTTGGCTGTAAAGCTCTCCCAGGGGTCATGGGTGCCCAGTTATCTCAGCAATGTGGCTTCACTGAAATAAAAATTGCCTGAAATGCCAGGTTAGAGGAGTTTGGATCCTCCAGCAGACATGTCATAAACCAGCAGGCAAGGCAGGGTTGAAAAAGGGGTTTCTGACCTTTCACCAGTCCTCTGTGCCTAGGTGATTAGATGGCTCCACCCAGCAGGGAGCTGGGTAACTGCATACACCAATCATGAACCCCCCCCACCCCAGAAAATGGGGTGAGCTGAAAAGATCCCAGCATTTGGTTAGGAAAGTAACTCATAGAAACAGAGACTGTTTCATATCATTTTAATGAATTTGCCTTCTCTAAGTTGTTGGCTTGGGGGGGGGGGGGTTGGGGATGTTGCCTGCTGCTTTCTGCAGACCCTACCTACACCCACCCTCAAAAACCTAACTACAGGAATGTCTCCAGTACTGAAGGGAAAGGAGTTCTCCATAAACAAGCTTTTCTTCCCCCTCTGCTGAGTTTCAAGCTGCCTGGGGAGTCAGGAGGAGCTGCCCTCACCTTCAGCAATCCTGGACCACATTTTCCTTTAAAGGGTTATTTAGGAAAATATAAGGCATGAATTTTATTCAAAAAGCAAGAAAGAAAGACAGCGCCCAGCTTGCAGCAGCTTTGAAAGGTCCTGTGTCTAAAGAACCTGGTAATTTTCAGCCAAGCCTATGGGGATAATTCCCATTTCAGCTCTGTGTCAATCTGAACAATGGCTGATCCTTCTATGGGCTTCTTAGAACTGGAAAGGCATCTGTTAACCAGCCCAGCCAACCCCCATTCATCAGTGCTGGGTGGTGCCCTGCAAATCCAGCCATGGAGGACAGCCGTCTAAACCTGCTCCCTGGCCCCCTCACCATCTACCTATACCCGGCACAGAGGACTAATACCTGTTTTTGTTTTGGAATGAAAACAAAAAACAAAAAGAAACATGGCTCCCTGAAGAGTCTTTGCAGCCAAGTCTCAGTCCAACACACATCTTCTTTTAGCCCTTCTAGAAACTTCTGAAAATAGTAGCTTATCCTGGAAAAAAAACAGACCTTCTTGTCAGTCAGTGAGATGCTGGTGCATTTCATTTAAATGACCCATCCCTCCCCCAACGTCCCTTGCTTATAAATCACCCTTGACCAGAAGAAGATAGCCATTTCTTGGCTCTTTAATCTATAAAACCTAAGCCCTGAAATCCCCGTGAGGAGTAAGGGAGGCTGTGGGCTGAACTCCCAGGATACTTGCGCAGGGGGTGGAGGAGATAGCCAACAAGTCACACATGAGGTCAGCTTTCCACCTTGTCATGGGAAAGCTATTCCACCTCTCATGCCTCCCCGACTCCCTCCCAGATGCCACAGTTTGCTCCCAAACACCTCTGGATGTAAGCGACAGCCTAGGAAGGCTGGATATTCATCCCCACACAGAGAAAGAAACTGTCAAGTGGCACTTTTGCAAGTCATCCCTTAAAAAAAAAATCCGAAACAGCAAAATAGAGATCTCTCTCATCCCCCAGCCTGGCAGGTCTGACAACACCAAGCCCTGGCAGCACCAGCAAGAACACACTTAGCACCAGCAAAATTTAAGTGAAGCACCAGAGACACCAGATCGGTAAGAAAAAAAAAATCCCATTTGTCTTGATGAGGCAGTGGGACTAGCTAGCTAGCTAGGTAGGTACAGAGAGAGGGAGGACTCATCCAGACCTTCAGAAACGGAGATCACCCAGATCATCCTTACAAAATCGGCCTCCAGTCCTCCTCCCTTGATTTGTGTCTTTCTAGTTTGCCTTTTGCGATTTCACCTCTCACTCCACCAGCATCCCTCCCCAGGCGGTTGGTCGACTCTGAGGCTCATTCCCACCAGTTTCTTTTTTGCAGATTTTCTAGGCACACAGCAGGCATCTGCCCTCCAGTGCCCCAGACATGAAGGAGTGTCACAGTTCACATCGGAAGGTGCAGAAAAGGGAGGGACACGTCCTCAACAAGGCATGCACTGAGTAGTATGATTCTTATTTTCTTTGTTTTTATATATAGAGCTGTATGTAAATAGCATTGGGGTGTCTGTTTCTGCAGCTGGATAGCCAAAGGGCTTCCCCAGTCCCGTTCTACATTTCTGCTATTGCTCCAGGTGCCGTCTTTATCCTCCACTTCCTTCTCGAAGTGCCAACCGCGGCCTTTCCAGCTCTGGGCTCCCCCTCAGGAAAACGGGAACCAGCTTTCTCCAAGGACACAGGGTTTTCACCAACCTGCAGCGAGAGAGAGAGAGATTTGTATTTTGGTCAGTAGGCACGTGGGATGACGTCATGCCTGGGCCTCTGCACAGCCAGTTGGGGGGAGGGAGAGGGAGGGAGCTGCTAGATACAAAGCTCTGATTTGGGAGGAAAGGTTTACCCCCAAAGCTCTGCCCACATAGCAACCTTTATGGGCAGACACACACACACACACACACACACACACACACACCCTTTCTGATTACAGACCTGGATGTTTATAGACCTGGTGATAAAAGAGAGATGGAAAGACATGCTACCTTTCCACCCCTCCAAAATCAGCAACAGGACCTTCCTATATTCATTGCCTACATCCCTATCCAAGACATACCTATAAGACAGTCTCTGCTTTCATCTCATTCATTCATTCATTCCCAAACAGGCCAAGCACAAACCAGGTGTTCAGTGAGACAGTGGGGCTCAGAGGCCAACAGCGGGAGGTGGGAAGAAACTGGTAACAACAGTGTCACATGAAATGTGTGCAATCTGGGTAAACACGAGCTCTGGGAGCCCAGAGGAGAGGCTGATGTGAGGTCAATGAGGTGGGGGGGAATCAGAGCCAGCACCACAGAGAAAGAGGCAAATCCCTGCTGACTGACGAAGGATGCTGGGAAGTTAGCCGGGATAGGGTGAAGCACTCCAAGCAGAGCAGGGAAAAAAAACACATACCCCAGAAAATGGGAAGCCTATGTCCATACAAGATACCTGCACACAAATGGTCACAGCAGCATCATCCTTCATCATAGCCCAAGAGTGGCAGCAACCCAAATATCCAGGCACTGACCAATGCATAAACAAACTGGGGCACACCCATACAATGGAATATTATTTGGCCCTGAAAAGGAACGAGGTACCGAAACACTTCACAACATAGATGAACATTGAAGACATGATGCTAAAAGAAAGAGGCCAGCACAAAGGGGCAGATATCACAGGAATGCATTTCTACAAAATGTCAACAAGAGACAAATCTTCTGAGGCAAGAATTAAATTAGTGGTTGCCTGGGGTAGGGGGAGGGGAGGGAGGGAGAATTGGGGAAGTGACTGCTCATGGATGAAGCAAGGTTTCTACTGGAGAAACAGAAATGCTCTGAAATTGATCATGGGAATGGTCTCACTACTCTAGGAATAGAGTAAAGCCATTGATACGTACACTTCAAAGGGTGGGTGTTATGGTAGGTGAATTCTATCAGGAGGGAGGAAGAGCAGGAAGAGAGGAAGGGGGAGAGAAGGCTCAAAGGGGGGGGATATGGGAGAAAGGGTGGAGAAAGGAGAGGACACAGGCCAGGGGGAGGCACAGAGGGCGGGAAGGCCACACTAGGCCCCAGAGTAGGTGTGGTTGGCTCAAGCAAAGCCTGGGCCGTGGGTCCTGGGGAGAGGGGAGGTTAGGAGCTGCGAATTCGCAGAGGAGAGCAAACCATTTCACAGGAAGCTCTAAAGCAGGTGGCGTAAGAACTGCCGAATGAGTAATCCACACCAAGCGGTGCAGGAGAGGAAGTGGGAGTGGTTTCCTCATGACCCCGCGTCGGGATTCTGTCGAGGACAATGACGCTTTCGCACCAACAGACTCCCTCGGCCTCCGGCTTCCTGCCAGGTCCCAGTCAACAGAAGGCAGTCGGGGGACAGAGAGATCAGGGTATTTGTTCCCCGCTCCCTTCCTGTGGGCCACAGATTGCCACAGCGCCTGCCAGGCGGCTCTCTGGTTCCGCTCCAGGCCCTGAAAGCTCCAGGCTCCAGGCCTTCTCCCCTGGCCTCACCCCTGTGGGCCAGAGCGGTACCCTCTGCCCTGTGCTGTCAGCCCGGGATCCTGCTGTAGCCCTTCCTAAACCTGCCCACGCTGGGTTTCCGAACCAGCTTCTTCTCCGACCACTCCGTTTAGGGGTGCGCGCTCTGCCTCACCCAGCCCAGGACCGATGCAGATGACTGCGTGGAAGAGGTGACTCAGAAACACTGGGACCCCTGTGTCTACACTGGCTGATAGTCCTAAGGACCCCCATCAGCAACCTCAAACCTCTGCTTGAAGGCAAGACATCCGCAGCCCCCTGTCTAGCTCCTAGCTCCCCCACTTACCCCCTTAGGGCGCAAGCACACCAGGAGCCCGGCCATAACACAGCGCCACCTGTTTGCATGGAACACTGAGTCAGTCGGCCATCAACTCTGTCGGCAGACACACTCGGCTTAGTTCAGGAAAGCCGCTTCTGTGGCCCTTAAAAATCTTTGTGGGTGTCTAGCCACACCGACCGACAGAAGGCGAGTCCAGGGCCCCCACAGTACCAGCCTCGGATGAGTATGAAGCCTTAAGCACAGGTGCAAAAAGGCTGGACAGGAAACATGACCGCGATGCCTCTACTAGGGGCTCTCAATGGAGCCGCCTTTGTGCTAAGCACCGATCTCTGCGTGATGAAGGCCCAGGGCCAGCCCTCCATGGGGTCGTGCCAGAGGCTGGGGCTGCACCGTGCGGCCTTCCACAGGTACGTTTCCAGCCCAGAAGGCCGCATCGCCATTGCTCACCGGCTAAGCCCCAGGCGAAGCAGGATTGATACATGTCTGTATTTGTCCCACGTTTAGAAGAGGGGAGGTGGGGAAGGGCCTGAGCAGGGGGCGAGGGCAGTGACCAGCACTCACGCAGCACAGCGAGCCCTGAGTTACGGGAGCCCAGGCTGCGTGTGCTGACCGCTGCTAGCAGAGGGTGAAAGAAACTCTATCTTCAAACTGTGTGAGCCACTACAGGAATGGCATCTACTTACACAACTAGGTGGACCAGCAACTCATTTACTTCTCCTACCAGCAAGTCACTGAGCCTCTGGTGAGTCTCAGGGTTTCACGGGACGAAGGCTCACCCCAGGGATGTGCTGGTGACTTCCGGGTGTCCGCGGTCAAAGGCTGACATCAGGAGTACAGCAACAAAGAGCCACTGGACCTGACCATATATATATATACATATATATATACATATATATTATATATATAAAATATTATATATATTAAAAATATATTATATAATTACATTATAATATATAAATATATATTATAATATATAAATATATATATTATAATATATATAATTACATAAAAATATATAATATATAAATATATATAAAATATTTTTATAAATAAATAAATATATTTATATAAATTATATATATTATATATAATATAATATATATATTTTTTGAGACTAGGTCTTGCTATTTTTGCCTAGGGAACTGCAGGCTCACCTTGCCCATGGTAACATGTCTGTGGTAACAGACTCAAGCAATCCCCAGCCTCAGCTTCCAGGTAGCTGGGATTACAGGCACACGTCACCACACCCAGCTATATTTTTTTGGGACTAGGTCTCTCTATGTGCCCCCGACGGACTCGAACCATGATCCCTGGTCCCCCCATGTGGCTTCCTAGGCTGCTGCTTACAGACACGCACCACCAGGACTAAACCCTATTAACAGAGCTAGAGGCACTTACTACCAGCACCTTGTCAGGGCTGTATTCTTGTTGTTTTTACTGTGAAATAGTGGAGACTGAGAGTCACCCCTGGGAAGTGGCTTTGGGGGATGCAGTAAAGCAGGACCTACAATGCTTCCTATTATATATTCCACTTCTGTGTCATGTTATTCTTTTTTCAGGGAGCACGTCGTCACTGCACAAGCTCAAACTATTTTAAAATCAGAAAGGCCACCGCCTTCCTATGAGTGGTGTCCTGCCTCTGGGGTGTTTTCCCTCAAACTTGGCTCATAAAGAACTTTCTGAAATGCTGACTCACGACTGAAGAGATTCATGAAACGCCTTTTTGAAAATCCTATTTCCACGTTTCACCCACAGTGTGGAAAGGGGGAGGCAGGCAGCGGGGGGGGGGGTTGGGGGGAAGAACCTCAAAGCACTGCCTCCTCCTGCAGCAAGACATGAGGCTCATTCCCTGCCCCTCTTGCTGAGAAGAGCTAGGGCGCTTGGTTTCCCCATCTCGGAAACCCCAATTTTCAATGTGAAAAGTACTTGTTTTGCATTTGCTATTTGCAAAAGGCCAAGTGGAGGTCCAGGGAAGGATGTAAAAATAAAAGGAAAGTTCCCCTTGCCCCACCCCGAGTCTCCCAGAGTATTTTCTGTGCATTCGGACACCATGGTCCCCCTTCCCCAGGATGTCCTCAGAGCCTAAGGACACCATGCCCTGCGTGTAGTAGTAGGTCCTCAACTCAGCCTGCTGAGCAGCAGTGACTACGTAAGCCTGTGAATAATGGTGGCCTCTTCCCCGCTCTTCTTCTTTTGGTTTCAGCAGGTTGAATGTGACTGTGAGGTTCAGGAGACACCGCAGACAGCCCTAGTGTCTCAGCGCGTGGTAACAAAGCTTTCCGTGGTGACAAAGCTTTCCGCGCATGCGCGGTGCTCCCCTGGCCAGTTAGGAAGCGGGAAGCGGGGTGGTGAGGACCTCTTCTAGGGGACGGGGGAAGACTGAAAAAGCAGCAGGCTAGATTTGGGGAGTGTCACTGGGCAGGTCCTGGAAGAAGAATCCCCTCTGCTTGGCCCAGCCCTGGGTGACAGGTCCCCCAGAGCCCTCCGCGGGCAGTGACTGACTCTGTAAAGTCTGCAGGGAGAGACCAGCGAGAGTCCCACCCACTGTGACCTTATGGCAGGTGGGCCTTGAATGCCCAGCTCACCTCACTGAGAGCTGGGCGGCTGAGAGCTGGGAGGCGGTGGGGCAGCGCTGGATGGACAAATCAAACAGGCCACCTCCTCTGAGTCTTGCCTTCAGCATCATGTTATAAACATGCTCATGCTTTGACCCAACAATTTTACTTCCGGAAACTTTTTGGCCAAGTTGTCCAAACTAGAACATTCGTTTCATCTCATTCACATCATCTGAAAATCAGAAACAAGTTAAAGGTTCCTTGAGGGGGCGGGGGGTGTGGAGGAGGGTGGGCCAAATAAGTAGATTTTGGTCCATTCCAGCAAGGGACATCATGCAGCCGTCAGAAAGGATGACGGAACCTTTGTTGACATGCAAGATCTAAGCAAACTGTTTTAGTGGGGGAGGGGCACGTGGTGACAAAACAGCATGAACAGCATGAGCTCATTTATTTAAAATAGGATAAGTGTGGGAGTGTGTGTGCATGGAGGGCTGGCTGGCAGGGAGGTCCCCTAGGTCAGGGGTCGTATTCTGAGAAGTGCTGGGCCCCACAAAGGGGGCGGGGTGGGTTGGGGAGAGCTGGTGAGTTTGGATCCCATGAGGAGGTCTTCCCACACGTCTCTCCACCTTACACAGCCACAAGGGAGCACAGACTCATGGTGTCAGCTTTTTCCCTTTTCCCAAGAAACGCCAGGAACACTGACTCCATGAAAATGCCTGCCTTTTAAGTGTCACACTATTGCCATTGATGTTTATTCTGAGAATCAACGTTTAAGCCTGCCCCATCTTCATCCGCAGCTCTGTGCCTCAGTTTCCCTGTTGGTAAATGAGGGCACTAAATTAGGTGATCTATAAAGTTCTCTCTAGCTCTGGCTGTTTCTAGAACCTGTTAGGGTAAGAGATCATTTGAGATTTGGATCAAAGCTATGGTTTCTCTCGAGTGTGGGGAGGAGAGGGGGACAGAGGAGTACATAATCGGCCAATTTGGGGTCTAATTTCTGGAGGTTCCCTCCTTGAAACTTCCTCCAAATCCATCCATGCATCCATCTGCCCATCTGTCCGTCCGTCCATCTGTCCATTCACTCCGTAGGTGGTGAATGCCTGCTCTATGCCAGTCACCAGGTCAGAGCTGGGACAGGGAGATGGGTAGAGCAGATTGGTACCCTCCAGAGACCTGGAGGCTGGGTCATCCAGCGGGGTAAGCCCTGGCCCTGGAGGCTCCCCTAGTTGGAGACAGTGGCTGCTGGTGAGCATGGCAGCAGTCAGAGAGGATTAGCAGCTGCTCCACGCAGACTCGGAAGAGCTAAGAATATGGGCCCAAGCACTGACCTCTGCAGCAAATGAGAACAAGGTATGTCTAACACTATCAAACACAATTTCCTGGATGGAGGAGCTGCCTCCTGCTGAGTGGAAGGCGCGTGTCTGACGTCACAGAGGGGTTCTTAAGAGGCTGATTCTGACTGTAAGTCAGCCTGACTCCGAAGTTCAGGTCCTTCCCATGGAGCTGGCCTGCCTCAGCCTCAAATCAGGGTGAATAAGACCAGTGGTTAGGTCTTCTGACTCAAGAACTAGGTCCCCTGCTGTTCCAACAGACTAACATCTTTTAAATCTGCGCTGACTTTAAAAATGGCCACCTCTCCTTAAATCCATCCATTGCTCCTGACACATTCTCCCTCTGAAACCCCCTGCCCCCTCCCCCCATCACTGTCTACCAGCATTATGGCTAGGCTAGCATCCCTCAGTATGTATTAAGTCCCTAATGGTGAGAACCAGAAATAACAGGTACAACTAGATGGGAAGCCCCCAAAAAACTTTAGTGGCATTGCTATGATGTGGAGCCTTGGGGTGAGACTGCAGGAGTCCTTGACACTTTTATGCACCCCTGCAGTGCCTGGAGGTGGGGTTGAGCAAGAACGTTCCACAAAAAGATAATAGGTTGAGCTGAGGCCAGAAGCAGTGGGCTCTGAGCCAAGCTGATTGCATAGCGAGACCAGTGATTGGGGGATAAATGGAGCAAATGCCACTGTGCGTCTGAAACACCTTCCTGGACAACCTCACCCCAAGACTTGACACTCTTTCCATTGCCTTTCCATGGAACTAAAGAATAGTTCCGTGTACTTGGATAGCCTAGTTGCACTTGTGGGCATTTTGACAATAAGCACCTGTGGGTTCTACAAAGGGCGACATTCTCCATCATGTTGTAAACAGTGGGCTGGGACAGTCAATGATGGGACAAGCAGAGAGCAGAAGACTTAACAATCTCTAGGAAGTATGTGGTAGGAAACCGAATTATTACAAAAGGCCTGGAATAAGACTTGTGATGCTATGAAAAGGTCAGATGATCAGTAGCATATTGAAAGGGATTCCATGCATTGAAGGAGTCGTACATTCTTTTCATGAAATGGAATCTATCAAAATGTTAATGGATAATGACCCCAAAATAACTGCCTACCTCTTTCCTTTAACCGGCACTGCCCCGATATTTGATGTGGAACTTGTAATATTTTTTTGTAACCCAGAGAAAAGTCTGGGAAGATTACATAGTCTCCCAGAGCAATTGAATTCCATCCTGCCCAAGTCTGTGGCCTGTGGAGCAGCCAATTTGTCTCTCCATGGGAGGGTGAAGAAGCTGGCGCTCTCTTTTTCTGGGCCTCCAGCAGGAGTAAAAGGATGCCTCTCAGGTGGGCTAGGACATAACC
>PVHY01025496.1:0-18350 GCA_004024945.1 Uropsilus gracilis
TGCATGGGACAATCCGTTCAGTTGCCTGACTCCTATGTCTCTGTCCTCAAACAGAAGAAGAAAGGGACCCGCTGGCTCCTCCCTTCTTTCCTTCATTTGCCCCAAGCCAGTCTCTGGATGAAATTTCTGTTGACCCCACTTGACCTTTCCTCTAGTTCGTAGGGAACAGACCCCACATCTGCCATGGGGAGCTTCATCCAAATTAGGACAGGAAGAAACCCAGCACTGCATGTGCAGGAAGCACATGGATCTCGCTGAGGCCAGAATTAGAGTCACACCAGAGAAAGATGAGATAGTGATAAGGCAAGAAGCTTCAGGAAACACACCTGATACTGACATTCTGAAAATCTCTGACCAACCCCAGAAATAAGCAGTGCTAACAATCAGAAATATCCATGCCTATGCTTTTAACAGCATAACGTATTTCAGATAATATTGAAGTTCCTTTTCCCAGTGTTCTTTCTCCCAAGGATCAAGGACTAATGAACTGAATTTATATCCTTTCCATGCATATATGTTTATTTACTTATGTCTACATCTGTAAGTTTCTTTGTTATCTTCTCACTGCCATGCAATATGGTCTCTTTTTTAGGCTCGCCTAGGTTGATCGATATGGATGGAATTCATTTTAGCTGGCATAGGTCTCTGCTATATAACAAGAACATGCCAAATACATATGTGAAACACAGTTTCAGAACAGCCTCCTTGGTGAAGACCTCCTTGATGTTGCTCATTTTCCAATATGTGCCCATATTTTTTATTGTAGCACTTACCTCTCTGCTTTGCAATCCGTAATCTCCTTGTCTTCTTCCTTTATTAAAATAGGGCATTATGGAGGCAAAGATCATAATTTTGATACTAAGCTATCTGGCGCTAGAGATTCAAATGAATATTCCTTGAATAGAATGTTAAATGAGTAAATGATTGAAAGAACATTCGCTCACTTGGAATCAGATTACACCCCTGTATCACCATATCCTCTCTCTCAATCCTCTGATTTTCGCTCACAAGGACCCTTAAACTGTCAGCATAGTTTCTTTTAAGACTTAAGTGTCATGCCCTTGCTATGGGCTTTTGTAGGTCCTGTAGATTCACAGATGACTAATATATTACTTCTATCTTCAACACACTTAAGGGAAAGCAATGACAAATATGTACATACAGGAAGCCATGATAGCTGCTGAAAAAGCACCCTGATCTGAATTGATTCCCCACTTACTACATCTGTGAACTGGAGAGAATCCTTGATCATCTGAATGTCGATGTCTTCCTTACTAGACTGGGATGATAGTGTCTTAGTAGTCATTGATACAACAGGTATAGCAGGTGATATTTGTAGCGTGTTAAAGCAGGGATAAGATCATTGACAGCATAAGTTGATATAATTTATTAACAAGTATGGTCATTGACAGGGCAACAGAATTAAAAATTCAAACTGGCTGACTTGTTTTGGGTCTTAAGGTGGGAAATGGGAACTGAGAACTAAACTAGTAGTTTAATGTCAGATGAGCAGAAGCACAAACTCTGAAGAGGTGTTGAAATGTGGATCCTCTGCCTATCTCTCACTCAGGCCAACTGTGTGAACCTGGGCGGTGACTTTTCCCCAGGGCTTCAGTCTTCTGCCTATCAGTGAAAAAGCTACCTGTGAAAAACAAGGCATATCGGCTTATGCCTGGTGCCCACCGTAGAAAATAGAATGAATCTACCCAACTCATATTGTAAATTCTTTGATTATGTGGAATTATTTTATAATACATACTAAATATAGTAGGTTGCATAAACAGTGCGAACTATAGAATCTTAAACTTTGTAAACAATTTTTGCATAGAGGTAAAGTAAATAACATTTAGCTGACTCTAAAAATAATAACCATTGTTTTTTCTGGAGTAGACAATTTTTACTTGTGAATTTTCATTAGGTTCCAAACTCACTACAATAAGCAAAGATACATTGCAGTGATAATAATCAAATTAAATATTCATTTTTATCATACATCAAATAAAATGATCTCTAACAACTGTTATAATCCTGAGATCTATATTTATTTTACTTGTGTTTTCATCTAATTGTGTCTTTTCCTATTAGCATAAGTTAATAATATTAATTCAGGGATTCTATTAATACAGAAAAATTAATCCAAAATAGCCTTGATTTTTAAGTGCCTGCAACACAATATCAAGCAAGTATTTTAATTTCTATAGATATCAACCCTTTGACTTTCTTTGGAAATTCTTCAAGGAAGAATGAAAGTGACAAAAAAAAATTCCTTCTAAATCGAAATCACAATTCTTTTTGGATATTCTTTGCCCTGCCTCACTCACTGCGCATGTTCTGTCATCTCTAGTGAAGCCATATTCCACCAGGTCTGACCTAAGTGACCTTAAACCTTCAAGGCCAACACGTTTCTGAGCCAGCCTGCATGCACCCTGTCACAGAATGAGATGAGTGGTTGCTGAACGCACATCCTCTTTCTTTTCATCCACGCCTCTCTGAGCCAGGTCTGCTCAGGGGTCTTCTTGAGACCCTGGTTACAGTTACTGGTTACTGGGTTACCAATAACCCTGCTGCTTTTGCCTCTCTTCTTCCTACAGAGACTTCCTGGGGACTAAGGAGGCTTCGCTGCTGCTGATGGCCATGTTTCTCCTTGCCGTGTTCTACCATGGACAGCAGGTAGGCCCTGCCTGCCCTCAGCCGCTGGCATCCCCCTGCTGTCAAGCTGGCCGCAAGGCCTCCACCGTGCTTTCCAGCAAATGGCCGGTAGCTGCTTGCAGAGAATGGTGATTCTTGACAAATCACCTCCTAATAAAGCCGACCCGGCCAAAGCCTAAGCTGGAGATGATTTGGTGAGCTAGGTGGGCTTAAGGTCCTTTAGGTGTAACTTTCCCAAAGGGCGCACTATTTTAACACATAAGAGCTTCCAACATCTGCCTCGGGCAAGCTGGGATCCCCCTAATTCTGCTGCCAGTTGTTGCAGAATGACTGTGTCTGGAGCTGTCTGCTGTGCTGGGTCAGTGAGAAGGTTTGGGATCAGCTGCCAGTTCTAATGCCACCTCTGCCCTCGTGGGTGCCTCGGGCAGGTTACTTATCTGAGCCTTGGTTTCTTCATTTCTGAAGACAAGATGGCTGCCCCTAGGCAGCTCTTGTGAAGACTCTTTGGGTGACATTGTGGGCAGTTACTGCTCCCTCAGCAGAGGAAGGCCTTCATCAGCACCTTGTGCGTGTTAGATGAAGCGTTGCCCCTACTGACTCCACCAACCCAGGGTCTGGAGTGGGTAGCACTGTGCAAAGCCTCTCCTTGGCCCCCATGGTCCCAGCCTCCAGGAGGAGTGAAAGCCTTGAGTCATCCAGCTGGGAGCGTGCTGCCGCTCCCACTTTCCAGGGGTCCAAGACCTGGGGGAGCAGGAAATTCTTCCTCAAAGAAGGCTGCACCCCAAGAGGGGTACCCACTCCCGACAGCCTGTCAGGCTTCTCCATGCAGACTCAGAGCGGAATGGCAGTCTAGTGTGGTGCACCTCTGGGGAACTCTCACTCCTGGAAAGCCAGGT
The DNA here is from genome assembly GCA_004024945.1 of Uropsilus gracilis. Classification (NCBI taxonomy): domain Eukaryota; kingdom Metazoa; phylum Chordata; class Mammalia; order Eulipotyphla; family Talpidae; genus Uropsilus; species Uropsilus gracilis. Next base: position 3,546 of record PVHY01025496.1, read on the forward strand.
CCTGCTGACTCCCCTGATCAACTCTGGGTCCCAGCCCCCCTTTCCCAGTCTGGATGCACTTCCAAAAAAGAAACTCCAAAGAAAGTTCTTCAAAAACAGGAAAGAAGAACAAAACAGATCCCCTAAGGAAGAAGTAGAAATAAATGGCTGAGAAATCACCATGGCAACAGGGAGGTAACTACCCCGGAAAATCAGGGATGAAGTGGCCCAACCCCCAAGAACCTTGGAGATACCTTCATTCAGGCTCTTGGGGGACAAGAAGGGGAGGTGTTGTTAAGGGGGGGAGAGTGTCGGAACTCAGCAAGGAAGACAGGAAGGGAAAAGTTCACAGGGACCCACTTCCTGCTACGTGCCTGTCCGTGTATTCCTCGCCCCAGAAAGGGGATTTTCTTAAAGCATGTGTAACAGGGTGAAGAAAAAAATCATCATCACCTAGTGAGCAAGACAACCAGAACTCGAATCCAGATCCATCTCCAAGGCCCACTCATCCTGCTTCTCTAAACGGAAAAGACCGGAAGAATCTGGACATTCACGCCTACCAATGGCTCTGGCTGGTTTTTAACTTGTAGCTGAATTCATGGTGAAGTAAGAAGCCAAATGCAAGTCCAGCCATTTCCAGAATCCCCACATGTAGGTCTTGCCGGCTTTGAGTGTCGGGGTTGTGTCTCCCACGCCTTCACGGCCTCTGCTTACCAGGGGGAGATCCTTAGCCTGACATGGAATGACCACCCATTTGAGGGCTGAGGCAGACAAGGGATCCCGCAGAAGCACGTGACTCCACCCCACAGGTTACCAGCCAGGGCGAATCCCCTGAGAGATCGAGGGAGCCTGGGTGGTGAGGCTGCCCATTCACAGCGAGGCTGAGCTGACTCCCTGGCACCTGCCCACACCCCTCCCCCAATGTCTTGTAGCATCTGGATGGGGTTCCTTCCATTCCCCCTTTGCCCCATGAAAATAGGTCACTCAAAGTCAGAGAATGTGGAAAGCAAGAGGAGATCAGTGGGTGTCTGCGTGACACCTGCGATGTCAGCTTGCAGAGGACTGAGGAACTACGTAGCCACACTTGTCGCTGCAGCCAGTACAGGTGTAGACTGCCCAGCCGCCGCGGAACACTTCCATTCTAACTCTTCCGTTTGGGCGTCTGTGATCTTCAGACACTCGTATGAGGAGATGATGATGGTGATTCCAATGGTTTGCATGCAGAATAAGTGGCCCAAATTTGGGAGCTCTTGCTGGTGAATGTTGACATGAAACATCCGAGACAAATGGGGAGTAGCGGTACCCTAGGGCAGAGGTCACCTGAGGTCACAGCCGCTCAGGAACACAGGACAAACGGCCACCCACATGGCACCAGGCAGGTCTCTGAGGGACTGCATCCTTCCGGGGGTCCTCTCTGTGGCCTCTCCCGGGTCCTGACACCCCAAATCGGTGTGTCCACTCAAGGCTCTACTGCCTTCCCTGGTCACCCCATGTGGCTCGGGCCCCTCTCCTTGTAGTAGAGGTTGGTAAAATTCCTGGAAGCAGAGTATTACCTGGCGGGAACGCGTTCATGATGTCTGCAGAGTGACAGAGGCGGTGACAGACTGAAGAACTGGGGATTTCATCTTGTGACTCTGTGGAAACACCATGCCAAGCCCTTCCTCCTCCTCCCAGCCAGGTGCACGTTCAGGGCTGGGGGCTGGGAGCTCAGACAGTCGGCGCTGAGGTGAGGGCTCACCTGGCACCTCCAGCTACGGTCACAGAAGCGCCACCTGTGCACTGGATGGAGCCGACTGAGGTCGCCTCTCAATCACACACACCTGGATCTGAGTAAGTCAGACACCCAGAGCAGCACAGAAGAGCCACATCTTCAAGCCAAAATTGCATATTTATTGACTTCTTTTTCTTGAGATAACACTGCAGACTAACATGACATCACGTCAGTTGTTCATTATTGGGACTCAGAACCGGAGTCTCGATATTTTTCTTATAATATATTAATATATTAGTTATATTAAGATAATTAATAAAATTATAATTTAGCTTAATGGCTTATAATTATAAACTAATTATATTAATATATTATGATATGATTATACTATTATTAAAGTATTCTTATATTATCTTATAATAGTAAAATAGCTATTACCTGAAGCTCACCGCTAAGAGTCCAAATCTCCCCTTCACTGGTTGTGTACCCTTTGTCCCAGTTGCCCCTCCCCCCACTCCTCCCTTCCTCCCCATAACGGCTAACTGACCTTGCAATCCAAAAGTTTAATTGTTGCTGCATTTCGTTCATCTATTTTTCCTCTCTACGACGTTGAGTCCCAGCCATGCCCCTGGGAGAGTGGGTGACCTGGGTAGTCTCAAGTCCACAGAGATTCCCTACCAGCCAGGTGCAAGGTGCAGAGGGTAACAGTGACCACGGAGAGGTGAGAAAAGTCTGGAGTCAGGCGCAGCCATTTGGGCTGAGGTAGAGCTGGGTGTGAAGACCCTGAGTTCAAAGCCGGGAGTTTGAGCTGCACTGGGAGACGGTCGGCAATCCCCTTCTCTCCATCTTGCCCCCATGTCCTCGCCTGCGAAGCATGCATGACGGAGGGCCCGCCCTGGCATTAGATGCGCTTTCGCGCACGCGCAGTCCCGACACTGTCTGGCCGAGGCAAGAGCTCCTGGGCCCTCGCTGTTCCTGCAAGCACAGGACCTGGCACGGAGCTCACGCAATGCCTGCGAATTCCCTTGGCACTCTTCTCCCGGAGCCGCTCCTCTGTGGTTTGCTAAATATCAGGAAAGAGAATGCACTTCGATTCAATTAACTTTTCCTGAGCAAAAGCTGAAGTTTCACTTTTGAAAGCCCCAGCCACTGGCTTCCATCTGCTCGGCTCTGAGCACATCTTGCTGAGATGCTCCCTTTCCTTCCTTGGGCACTACCAGCACCAAAGACGAGCTGGGCTGCCCTCGTCTTTGTATGGCCACGGCCTAGCACGTAGCAGATACACTACGTATAGTAGGTGCCTACACATAGTAGGTAAAAGGAAGGGGAGGCTTTCCTTCCGTGGCGGGCTAGCCAAATGGGAGACCCATGTCCACAAGACCTGCTCTGCTGAGGGACAAGGTGCATCTGCCTCTGCATGTCCTGGTGGACACACCTAGGCTACATCTAGGCTGTGGTGACCCATTGCCACTTGGGCAAAATGCCAAAAGTGCTCATGTCTTCTTACTGGCAAGTTTTTGCTTCCAGCGGCTCCCACAATCCCCACCTCCTTGCTCCTGTGTCTGAGTTGAGTTCACATAGATGAGATTATTTCCAAGACAGAAGAAACATAGCTCCTATTCCATCAAGTGCATGTGATTTCATGGACATGTCAGTGTCATATAACATTGTATCATGTCAAGGTTCTGAGATGTGGGAGCCAAGCTGTTCTCTAAGTCCATCCTGTGTAATCCCAGTAGTCTCTGGTGGCCACACAGAGGGTGTTAAAATGTCCCAAGCTTGTACTTTACCCGCCCTAAATTGTATCCAGTTGTGCAAAGAGTGAGATTATTTTGTTGGACTTGATCATCTGAAGCCATAATCTGGGTACTTAGAGTGCTCGTGGCTACTAGATCCTCATTCTTAATTGACCTCAATTCAGTGGGCAGAGTTAGGAAACGTGTGTGTGTGTGTGTGTGTGTGTGTGTGTGTGTGTGTGCATGCAAGAGTTCTCACTGAAGCCATTTCAGTCAGCATGTGGAGCCATAGGCTTTGATTTAGCCTCATTAATACCATATCTGCATCTCCTCTTTCCCTGCAGTCTTCAATGGAGCCAACACAATCATTCATTTGCTTTATCTTCAAGTCTAATAATAATAATACAAATACCGCCTCCTATACTAAGATCATCTAAACAGTTTTAATATTCTTTTTGAGCTCTTCTTTATCCTAATATTTATCCTTATATGTCTCTCTAGGAATGTCTCATCATAGTATTTGGTTAAAAGATACCTGGAATAGATTCTTTCTGTGAGTTATACATGCAGGCGGGTTTGTCACTTCGTCGAATTCTTTATCAATCCATTTAATTTTAAAAATTTAAATTATATCCCTGTTGATATACCCAATTCTGTCCCTTCCTCACCTTGTCAGTAACATTTTTACAGTTTATACTCCATATTTTAAAGAAAGAAAGAAATATACGGAAAATGTAGATCTCTCTTAAATTAATGTTGGCATCCTCTATACACTGGTGTCCAAAAGTCCATCAAAGTAAAGAGAAATAGTCATTTCCTTTCATAGCTATCTACAATGCATTATTCAACCAATAAAATGAACACTTGGGTTGTTCCCAGCTTAGCTGTTATAAATTCTACTGCATGAATAACCTATGCTCTGTTCTTTCATAATTCTGCCACCCAAAGAGGCTTTAAAATAAGACAAAGAAAAGAAAGTAACAGGATGTGTTAAGCCTTGGAATTCAGGACCTAATTGTGCATTTGAAAATGTAGTATATTGTTCATTTCAATAGCCAGACATAGTGACACTCCCAAAACTGCGACAAATTTGGTTCATCACATTCTTTAGAAAGGAAGCTGTTCCCATCTTAAGCCTAAGGGAGACTGGGGTAGGGGAATTAAATACAGTGGGTGCCCACTATGACCATGCACTTTATCTCTGACTTCCCATTCCAATACTTTGTGGCCACTGATGTTCTCCCCACTTTTAGAGATGAGGAAAGGAATAAAGTCCCCAGTTTTGGCCACAGTCTTTGTATACAGGCCAAGTTTTTACGCCATATTGATCTCACAGCAAAAATCTATAATCCTCCCATATCTGTCCATTCATTTCTTCCCATCACCTAGAGACTAAGAACCCACACTCTGGAATTGGATTTGGAGTTAAGCTTAAATCCTGGTTTTCCTGCTAACAACTGTATGTCTCTGGTCCCATACCAGTGCTGGTTTTAATCTTCTTATTTATAAAAAAGGGTTAATAATAACATCTTCATGTTGGACTGTGTCGATGAAGGAGTTAATATGCATCCATGCTGCTTAGAACAATGTCTGGCATAGAATAAACCCATGTAAGTGACAGCTGGCTTTGTCATTGGAACTTATTTATTGACTCAACAAATACTAACTGACCATCTGCCTTGTGCTGACATGTTGCTGTGTGGTAAGAACGCAGTGCTGGAAAGTCAGAGGGCCCTTGGCCACACAGTGCCTGCAGTCCAATAGAAGCATAGATGATCATTATCAGATGATCATAGATGCTATGATAAAATCACAGGAGGGGAAGATACACAGCCCTGGTAACTCTCATCTCTTGAATCAGGAAAACTGATTCTAGAATGTTCCAGCCAGACTCTATTTCCCAAGAAGGCTTCCCTACTGCCTACGTGTGTGTATCTGAAGCCCACATCGCAAGAGTTTAACTGTGTTCTCTCTCCCTGACATGAACGGCAGCTGGAGTACACAGCCCGCCTGGACTTTCTCTGGCGAGTGCAGGCCAAAGAGGAGATAAACGAGATGAAGGAACTGAGGGAGCACAACGAGAACATGCTCAGGAACATCTTACCAAGCCACGTGGCCCGTCATTTCCTGGAGAAAGACCGGGACAATGAGGTGAGCCCTGGTTTGTCTGGGGGCAGGAAGAGGTTTCAGGGCACAGGATACACGTAGACACACTGATATTAAGCTGTGGGAATTCCACAGTCTTTATGTAAGTATATGAGAATAGATTAGCCGGTGCCCACCTACCACCCACTGCCCGTAACCCAAACTTTTTAATTCTGTAAACTCTACAGGCAACCTCCCCAGTCTATTTCCTCATCTATAAAGTGGATCTGAATAAGATCTCCTTTGGATGGCTGGATTGGAATTTTCATGTTGTATATACATGCATGCACATGTTTAAATGTATATATGTATATATAAATGCACCTATATTTATATATATCAAAAATAAGATTTAATATATTACCTATAGAGTGCTTATAGACAATAAGTTCCACATCTTTTTCAGCCATTTGTCAGTTTTGGGGCATTTGGGTTGTTTCCATATCCTGGCTATTGTAAATAGTGCTGCAATAAACATCCGAGTACAGGTGTACACAATGGAATATTATTCATCAGTCAGAGAAGGCAAACATGTCATTCGCAGCAATATGGATGGAGTTAGAAGATTCATGTTATTGGAAATAAGGTAAAAGAGAAAAAGAGAAATATGGGGTGGTCTCACTTATATGAGAGACATAGGGAAAACAGACAAACGGATAAGAAAAATTTAAAACTACCAACAGAACTGAAGTATTGAGCAAGAGAGGGGGCGGAGGGTAAAATCAGGGGAGGGATGGGCACAAGAGATTAAGATGGTTCACAGGTAATAAGGTGATGAGAGAACCTCGGGGTAGACAGTTATGTAAAATATGTGTGTGTGTATGTATGTACAAACAATAAAAATTTTAATTAAAATATATATATATACAATAAATTCACTTTTTGGTATATACCCCAAAGAATTTATAGTGGACTGTCAATGAGACATGTGTATACCCATTCACAGAAGCATTGTTTACGATAGCCAAAAACTGAAAGCATCCCAGATGAATGAATAGACAAGACATGTATCGTGGAATATTATACAGCCTTTAAAAGAAAAATGCTGATGCATCCTAAACATGAATGAGAATGTTATATTATGTTACACTGGTGGTCATGGTCAGTTTCTCTTTGAGGTGGTAACGTTTGAACAAAGACCTGAATGACATGACAGGATCCTAATAAGGCCCTTTGTTGCTCCCATGAAGATGATAGTAAAAGAAACACAGGACCTGAAATAAGACAGTCCTGGCAGGTGAAGACAAGACTATGACTTCCAAGGCAAAGAGGAGACCAGAGTCTTCCTCAGCCTATGGGGGCGGGGACCCGGCCATGCTCTGAATCCTCTACAAGCCCAAACCTGTATAACCAGGCAGAGAAGTGCGATGACAAGACAATAATAGCTTTTCTATATCCATCAATCCCTCCCCAGTTTACAAAGTGTTTTGATCTCCTTTGAGTCCAAAATAGCAAGGAACAGATGACACACGCTAAGTGTTTGCCTGGAGCGAGCTGAATGGAGGGAGAGTGCCAAAGCTGAGGATCGCCGTGTGCCTGCAATGGGTTACGTCAGTGATGTCACACACACCTGGCACCCAGGTGCAGGTTGCCTGTGGGGGCTGTTGGGTAGGAGAACAGAGTGGGAGGGAAGGAGAGTGAAGACAGGATTTATTCCCTTGGTTCCCTCCCTCGGGATCTCTGAGGCTGGATACTTCACAGAAATTGACAGCTTCTGTCGAGGCCATGGCTGTGCTGGTCCCAATGTCAAACCAATTCAGTCCTTTGGAGGTTTTTGTATCCCCCTGAGTCCAGGGGACTGGCTGCTCTATGCCACCAGCCCTGGGTTCTTGAGGGACTTTCTAGGGGTCCCTACAATCTGCTGTTATCATCCTAATTAAGCCCTTTGTAAATGATCTTCCCTGAATCCTCGTAATGTGAATGCACCTAACCTTTGCGATTGAGTCAATAATTGGGGGCACAGAAGGGGTGATTAACTTGATAAGACCAGCAGTCTTGGGACACAGTCCCCATGCCAGGACTGAGGTGCAGTTACTAGGGGACCTGGGAACCTAACTGCAGAAGGGGCTGCCTGACAAAAGCGAGTTCACCAGCAGAAAACTCACCATGTCGGCCATGATGTCGCGGAGCGAAGCAACATGGTCAGAACATCCTGGGGAAACCAGGGCCTAGAGCTAAGCAGGAGTCCACAGCCCTTTCTACAGCCAAGGAACTCGAGGTGGAGAACTCACCTCATTTACCCAGAGTCCCAAGACTTGATCTGCCTTCTCTCCTCTCTCCTCCCTTCCCGGATTCTTGCCTGTCAGCCCATGAAAGGACTTCCTGTAACTTCCCAAGGGAAGTGCTAGGGGGCTCTGTTCAGTCATGTCACCATCCCTTACCCCGTCTTGCCCCAGCAGGGAGGGAGCACAGTCTGTGGGCCACTGTGCTGAAGGCTCATGGGAGCTGTTGCTCCTCAACTTGTGCTCTGCCCCACACACACCCCAAACCCCCTAATCCAGCCAGTTACCAGCTGCCTGTGCTCTCCTGGGCAAGTGTCAGCAAGACCTCTGTTCAGATCCACCTATGCTTAAACCCAAGACCCACCATGAATCCATGACGCCCTGTCTCTCAAGCAAGAGCATGAAGGCAGAGGCAGCGAGTTCAAGGGTGTGGGGTGTGGACCATCCTGGAAGTCCTCTAGCCTGTCTCTTCTGCTCTGTAGGATCCAAAATAATGGCTTACCTCTGTTCTGTCTCATTTCCTGTGTCTGTAAAGTGGGGATAAAAACCATCCCCGCGTCACAGGATTATTAACCCACAGCATTCACAGGAGAGCACTTTGAGCTTTGATGTGTTCTACAAAGGGAGGGATTCATTAGCTTAACCTTTTGGAGGGTTGGCCTCGTAGCAGACCCTGCACGGGGTGGGTGTGATATTGCAGCATCCAAGAATCACTGGTGGGAGGGCTGGAAGGCTCTGAGGTGAACACATGGCATCTCTGCCCTCTTGAAGTCCACCCATGAAGAAGAGACAATGTTGTAGTGCCAGTGATGCAGGCAACAGGAGCGAGTATAGACTGGCTCAGGTGCCATCATAGCACCTGGTTCAGCCTCTGGGCCTCATAAGTTCTGTGGGAGACACAGTGTGTCCGTGAGGACAGAAAACAAGAGTGGGCCTGGTGAGGCCTTGGCAGAAAGACACATCCCGTCGGGCATGCATGGTTCACATCAAAAGCAGCACAGAGAAGTACGAGTGGGAAGGTGGGCAGAGGCTTAATCTCCCCAGGAAATTGGGGAAAATGATGTCAAAAACATACTGCAAAGTTATCTGACCTGAGGGGTGAAGGGACTGGGGAAGGGATAACCATGGCCACCAGCCACGGGTGGAGAGCTGCCCTTGAAGGGCAGTGGTTTCCTGGAATGGCCAACCCGCAGCTGTGGATGGAGTGCTCTCTAGTGACGAGAAGGAAACCCCGTGTGAAGACAAGGGCTGGTGGCTGGGGCTCTGTGAGGGAAGGCAGGAGAGACAGCCCCCACGACAGCATGTGCACAACACAGATGCTTCGTCGTTGCTGCGACACGTGATGCAGCACAGGTCATGGCAGGCAGTGAGTATGGAGCGTTAGGTGGAGGTGAGGACATGAGCATATGAATGTGTGGCGTCTCCTGCGTGAGGTTGACCATAATGGCAGTGGGGAGCCGCTGCGGAATTCTAAGAACCGGAGAGGTTTCATATTTTTATAAGAGTCCTCTGGCTTCCATGGGGACTCTAACCTTCCAAGGTCAGAGCCAAGGAACTCAGTAAGTGACCAAGGGGGAGATGAGGATGATAAAAAGCAATGGTGGGAAAGTCTGAAAACAAATTTCAGGAAGCCAAACAAAATGGGATTCAGCAGCTTATTGATGATGGCTGGGATGGAAAGATGGAAAGGATGACTTGGGGGTGTCTGCCTGATGGCTTGGTGGCGGCACCACTAAGGTGGAGAAATGAAAGAGCAGGAACAGGCTTCATGGAAAGAAGTTGCATCTGGTAACTCCAGCATGAGACAGGCATCTGCAGCCCAAGATGAGAACCAGGTTGGAGAAAGGGATCTAGAGACCATCATAGGTTGGTAGACTGGGAGCAATTGGGATGAGGCAGGTAAACCATGAGCCATGGGTCATGGGTGGTGGGATGGCAACCACCATATTGCAAGTAGATGGTAAGCAGGGGGAGGCTCCAGGAAACCCAATATGGCGCCACAGGAAGTTACGAAACCTCAGTCTCAGGAGTCCTCACTGCACCCCTGGCCTGGTGCCCTGTAAGAGTGGACGTGGGAGCTACGTGATGCATTTTCTACTCTAGCTGGCTGGCTGGCCTGCCCCCGGGTACTTTTACTTCAGCCTGAGATGTAATGAACATTGAGAGAGTGGGAACAGGCACGGGAAAGCAAGGAAGATGGCCACCAACCCGGAGAGGAGGAGAGAAGAGGCTTTTCCGTCTACACTGGGGGTCTCAGTGAGAAATCTCCCGAAAGTCAGGGGAGAGTGGGTTCTGTGGTGCTCCCTGATAACTGGGCGCTGTGCAGAAGCCAAGTAGCTGGCCTTGTTGGTGCAGCATGTGTGGGCAGCTCATCCTGACTATGCTGGCATGAGGCAGGGCTGGAGAGCGAAGCAGAGAACGTTCCTCCTTCTGGGCTGCTTCTGACTTTAGTCATTTGCACTGAGAAGTTTGGAGGAGGATGCAGAGAGGTGGCTGGTCGTCACAGTGTTTTAGGGACCCAGGACACCTTGGGATTGTTCTTAAAGACACTTAGTTGAGGTGGAGGAGGAGAGAAGAATGAAATACCAAAGAAAAGATTCACTGGGGGAAGTTGAGAAGGGAGCAGGGACTCCAGAGATCAGAACGGGACGCAGTCCTTCCTCAGGAGAGAAAAATGCCATCTCAGTAGTTGCCTGGCCATGGCACACATGCTTTCAACTTTAACGAAAACAACTCTGAGCATAGACACGTGTGTGTTACACAGAGGCAGGTCACTCAAGAGCCTCCATTTTCTCCATGAGGCTAGAGAAGAACCATGTGCTAAGAGGAGCTTAGTCAGGAGTGAAGGAGAGAGGTGAGGGCTTAATGTAGCCATGAAGAGCAGGTAAAAGCACTGTGAGGAAGAGTCACAATGTCAAGACCAGGAGTCTTCAGAGAGGCCAAGGCTGTGGTGGCCGTGGATGCGGTGTTGTCAGTATTCAGGGATGGCGATGCCGTGGTGGCCGTGGATGAGGATGTGTCAGTGTTCACGATGTAGACATGGTAGTGCCATGGAGGAGGTTGTGTCAGAGCCCCGCTTGGCTCTCTCTCTGTGGGCACCTGTGTCCCTTGTCAGCTCTCAGAATTACCTTTCCTTCTTTGTACAGCAAATGGCTGCGCCCATCTTGCTGTCTAAGCATCCGTGTCAAAGGCACAAGACTCAGATCGGCTCATGCCCACAGGGGCAGTGTAGGATGAAACAACACCGGGAACGCCTCCCATGTGGAGGCTTCATCACACAGATCTGGATGATGAGAAGTGTCATCTGGACTGATTTGCGTCTTTCCATTTTCCACCTTTTGTCTCTCTTCCCTTTAAATGACTTGTTCTTATGCTTTGAATTCGCCAGTGAAGTGTCAGCCCCCCAAACCCTAAAACTTCTACCCTCAGACCCAACAAGAACCGGACCCAAAGGCCTCTCCCTCTCTCCTCCCCCCCCCTTATGTCTGCCCTGCCCTTCCCCCCCCCATGACGTCACTGTGGCCAGGTGTGCTGTGATTCCCAGGTCTTGTAAGTAATAAATCTGAATTATCCCCCAAGTTTCCTGTTGGTTATTGCCAAAGGACATGTTGCAATCATAAGAGCCCAAGAACTGGTTCACTCCCTGAATCAACAGACAGAGACCTACGTCTCGGTGGGTGGCACAGGAGCACACGGGTAGCATTGTTGCCCAGCTCAGCAATCCGCTGTCTGTTTCTGTCTCCCTCGGCATGTCTCTCCGTGCAGGAGCTGTACTCTCAATCCTATGATGCCGTTGGGGTGATGTTCGCCTCCATCCCTGGCTTTGCAGACTTCTACTCCCAGACGGAGATGAACAACCAAGGCGTGGAGTGTCTGCGTCTGCTGAACGAGATCATCGCCGACTTCGATGAGGTAAAGCAGAGCCCAGAGACCTACAGTCCCGAGGCAGCCTCAGGGGTGTGGCAGAATCACCCCGTTCGGTGCAGCAAGCACCATTTTTTTGTACTTGGGAAATTCTGAGCAGTCTCAGCAACGCAAGCGTTGCAGGCCATTAGCTGGTGAAACAACCTAGTTTTCACCTGGGATAAAGGCTGAGGTTTTCCACCTGGGGATCAGGAATGTAAGCCCCAGACACGCTCACTCACTTCACCCAGCGCCCACAGCCAGCCACGCACGCAAACAGGACTCGTCCTGGGGTTCAGCGCCACACAGGCACCGGTGGGGTCATGTCCACCCTGCTGCTTAGGTAAAGTGACGAATTAACGTTCGGTCAGAGACTTACACATAAGCCTAAACATCTCCTGGCAGCAGTTGCTCCTTCCAGGCTCCAAAATCATAAAAACCACAAGGCAGAGAGACACCCAGGCTGTGCTTTAGCCATAGGAACAGACTTGACCAGCAAGGGCCGGGCCCTCCCTACCCCTCAGCTGGGTGAGCACGCCAGTGTCCGTTCCCCGACCTCTGCCAGACCGAGGCAGCGAGAGCTTCACTGAGAAAGTGCTAGAAAGAACGTGCGTACTAATATATGGGACATAGGAAAAGTAAGCAAAAGGCGGGGAGGAAAAGTCCAAACTAGCTAATGTCCAAACTAAAGAACAAAACTGGGAGGGGGGATGGGAGGGAGCGGCCAGGAAAGGAAGGTGGTGTGTGATCCCAGGGGAACACACAGATGTGAAACATATATAAACAAATAAACATAAATAAACAAACAAACAAATAGAACATGCAGACATGTGGGATCAGCTGGCATCTAGCCTCCTCAGCCTGACCCCTCCCTCCCAGGGAGCCCAGGGGAATTAGTGGTATCTTGGACTAACTTCCCCTGGAGGCAAGGTCACTGTATAGGTCACCATCAGCCATGGCTCCCACGGAACCAGGGACCCAGGGTTGTTTTTCAGAAAGGGTACGGCGAGACACTGCCAGCAGCCAGCCCTCGCACTCCCGGAGGGCACCTCAGCAGAGCTCCCACAGCATCGGCTACATCACCCCAACAGCATCCGCTCCCTCGGGCCCCGTATGCCTCTAGCTGGCAGCTCCTGTGGGCTTCCTCCTTGCTCTCAGAGCCCCCCCCCCCCTTAGCACAGAGCCACCCAGTTCTGCTTATTGTTTAGCACCCACACGGCTATAGCCTCTCCCCCCACATCTCCCCACCAGCCTCCACCACAGGCAGGTGTTTTATCTCAGCCCTTGGAAACTGAAAGCCATCATGGCGCCCCTGTGCCATCCCTTCAAAGGTGACCTTTGCCCTTCTGACCCTGCACCCTGGCCAGCCTGACCTGCTGCTTTCTGCCACCTGCCTGCCACCCAGGACCACGCAGCTGCCTGCAGCCCCCCCAGCCCTGCCTGGCTCGCTTACACGTTGTTCTTACCCGCTCCTCGCACCCTCACCACAGGGACAGCAGAAGACCTAACATTTCAGTCAATGCAAGACTGTCTTGTCAGAGCGTCTCCTAACCCCTCCTCTGCCCAGGCAAATGTGGGCACCCCGATTTCCGGGGACAACACCTATTCTGAACAGCTTCCCTCGGAGGCCCTGGGGCCTCCATGCAAACCTCTGCCATCGTTCTGGCCCACTCGGTCTGGGACCCGAACCCGGTGTTTATCTTATCAGTGTCCACGCTGTCTTCCAAGCCTGGCCGCCCAAACAAAGCGGCTCACAATGATGAAACGCCAAGCCTGCAGGCTACGCGTCACTGGTCTTCATTTTGCAAATAAGCACAGCTGAGCCTGGGGGACAACTGGACAGCGGGGTCACACACGGGCTACAGAGGAGACTGGGCTTCTGGAGCAGGTCTAGAGCCCGCCCGCCGCCCTCTCTGGCTTCAAGTCCCATGCTGCACTCCTTCCCCATCAGCCACACCTTGGAGGGTGTTGCCCAGGGCAAGGACATGGCGGCTTCCAGCTGATGGAGACCCCCTGACTGCCATGCCATGTGCAGGGTCAAGGTCAGCCAGGCCACTGTGGCACATCACCCAGGGGTCGAGGGTGAAGCCCAGATGTGTTGGTGCACTGGGAACCGTGGGGTTCCTTCTTAGTAGGGGACTGTGGGATTCGTCTTTAAACTCGTAAGAGAGCTTTGTCGATCTCAGACACCTACAGGGAGAGGCCAGCTCCTTAAAGAATCTGCTGGCACCCAGCCCAGTGCTGGCACACAGCAGGCGCTCAATAAGTGCACATTGATGTCTTGAATGCATGATTCTCGGAAACAGTGATGAGACGCAGGCCCGCTGGAGGCAGAGCACGCTGGAGCCGGGGCCTGCCTGGGGGTGCCCCAGGCGGTGGCAGCATCAGCCCCCCACTAACGCCACTGCCTGGGTCTGTTTCAGCTGCTCAGTGAGGACCGATTTCAAGACATCGAGAAGATCAAGACCATCGGCAGCACCTACATGGCGGTGTCCGGCCTGTCGCCTGAGAAGCAGGTAATGAGCTCCCAGCTCAGCACAGCCTGGGTGGCGGCCTCATTGTGGTCCCTGGCCAAGGTGACACGGCCTGGGGGCTGATGGCTGAGCGGGGTGTTCTGGCCGCGTCACGCATGTTACTGCTTGGGATACCGAGTCTCCCGGATTCAGGGATTCTTCTTCATCACCAAGAAACTCCAGGCTTCCTTGATGATCCAGATCAGGCCAGCAAGTCCTCTGAGTGTGATCTAGTGGGGGGGGGGGGTCAGGAGAGGTTCAGGCTCTACCCTGGGCTGCTCCACCTTCCAGGTGTGCAAGTGGCAGGCCCGGGGCGCCCGGCTGCAGAGCCCCCCGTGTCTGTCCTGTTGATGGGGCGCTCTCTCCCCACCTCCAGCAATGCGAAGACAAGTGGGGCCACCTGTGTGCCTTGGCCGACTTCTCCCTCGCCCTGACCGAGAGCATCCAGGAGATCAACAAGCATTCCTTCAACAACTTCGAGCTCCGGATAGGTGAGCAGCAGCGGGGGAGGGTGGGGGAGCAGCCAGTGGGGACCCCCTTGCTCCATCCTCCTGGCCCATGTCCTGAGCATGGGGCTGGGAAGCTTCTGTGCAGAG
>PVHY01025497.1:0-18338 GCA_004024945.1 Uropsilus gracilis
ACGTCTTGCTATTTTTGCCTGTGGAACCTCAGGCTCACGTTGCCCGGGGTACCACAGACTCAAGCCATCCCCAACCTCAGCTTCCCAGGTAGCTAGGATTACAGGCGTGCGCCACCATGCCCAGCTATTTTTTGAGACTAGGGCTCGTTATGTTGCCCCGGGCGGGTCTCGAACCCGCGGACTCAAGCGACCCCTAGACTCGGCCTCTCTTCCTAGGCTGGGATTAAAGCCGCGCGCCACCGCGCCCAGCCCCCAGCAGCTCGACTTGATGATGAGAAGCTCCCTTCGCCTCCCTGGGCACCGAGCACCGTCCACAGCAGTAACGGGCTTGCGTTTAGTGAGGCAGACGCCAGGCCGCGCTCAGCCCTCGAGGGCTGCGAGGCCAGTGGACCAGGTCTGAGCTTGCCCACGAGCTGAACCTCATTTGCCTGTTTGTATTTGCCAAGGACGGGTTTACTAGGAAAAGGGAAAAGGAGAAGAGAAAGTCGCCGCGCAGTCGCGGGCGGGCGGGGAGCCGCCCTGCAGAGCGAGGCCTGTGAGCGGAGCCTGCCGGGTAGCCGCGGGCGGCGCGTGCCCACAGGTCACACTCCTGACTTCTTGGCTCCCCTTGGTTTCAGTTTCCTCGTTTGTGCAGAGGAATAGATAACCCGTTGTGTGAGCGGAGTAATTTCGGGTGGGGCTGCGGGGAACGTGTAACCCGGCCGTTTATGGAAAGAGGTGAGCGGCAGGCCTGATGGCAGCGCGTGCGAAGCAGACGGTCACTTTGCTGATGCTGCCTCTGGACCGTTCTGCCTGGACATCTGCATGGGTGGCTGTGTGAGGGCATTGAGTGTGTGGCCAGTTTGGGAACCTAAGCTTTGGTGAAGGGAGTCCTGGATGTCCTTTCCCAGGGGTTGGGTTCTCCAGAAGTGTGAGACCACATCTCGGGTTCGTAGCACCCACCCAGGTTCTGAGTCCTGTTTGGGGAGAACAGTACCGATGCAGTCCTCAGAGAGCAGGCTGGGGTGACCTGCTCAGCCTGGTCTCTCTCCCCCTGAGGATGACGCCCGATGAGGGCTTTTAAAAATATACACACAGATCATATTTCTTATTGTGGTAAAAATATGCATAACTGAAAATATCCATTTTAAACATTTTTAGGTGCACAGCTCGGTAGCATTGATGACGTTCACACTGTCCTACAGCCATCTCCACCATCCAGCTCCAGAACTTTCTCATCTTCCCAAACTGAAACTCTGTTCCCATTAAATACTAAGCCCCCTGCCTCTCCCCAGCCCCTGGCATCTACCCTCCACCTTCTGTCTCTGTGGCTGTGACTTCTCTGGGGACTCCTGCGAGTAGAACACACAGTGCGTGTTCTTTTGTGGCTGAGCAGTGTCCTCAGGTTCATTCACGTTGTGGCATGAGTCAAAAGTCCCACCTTTTTCAGCACCAGGTAATATTCCAGCATATGAGTGAGTCATGTTGTGTTTATCCATCCTTCTGGCGTTGACCACTGCGTGGTTGCTCCCTTTGGTCTATTGGGAATAATGTTGCTACGACCATTTTTGTACAAATATATGTTCTAGCTGTTACTTCCAGCACTGGGTATAAACCCACAGAAGTGAATTTGTTGGGTCATATGGGGATTCTTTGATTTTCTGAGGAAAAATGTAGTTTTCACAGTAACTGTACCATCTCTGACTCCCACCTGCAGAGCACATGGGTTCCAGTTCCTCCACAGCCTCGTCAACCCTTAGGACTTTCTGTTTTTTCAATTTTTATAGTAACCAACTTAATGGGGACAAACTGCCATTTTGATTTGCAGTTCCCTGATGGTTTGTAGTGCTGACCAGGCTTCCCACAGCTCCCATGAGTTTGTACTTGGAGAAATATCTTCAGATGGCCCTACTCAAGCAGATTGTTGTCTTTTGCTGAGTCATGGAAATCCTTCTGTCTTCTGGATATGAGCCCTTCTTGACAAGCGTTTTGCAAATATCCCCTCCCGCCCTGTGGGGTGCCCTTAACTCTCTGTTGACACTATCCTCTGAGGCACAAAAGTTTCTCATTTCGATGAAGTTCGGTTTTCTTTCTTTTGTTGAAACCACGCCACGATGTCATATCCAAGAAGTGTGTGGCCTTCACCTAGGGGGTGAGAAGGGCGCTGTGCCTCTGCGGTCTTCCTTCCCAGAACCCAGAACCTCAGTCTAATTGAGAAGAGCGTCAGACAGACCCGGGTAGAGACTTGCTACGGAATTCCCAGCCAGTCCTCTCTGAACCATCGTGAAAACCAAGGGAAGTCAGGAGAATGAGCACAGCCCCGAGGAACCTCAGGAAACATATCAGCTGGCCGTACCCCCCAGTAGAAGAGCCTCCAGATTGGTCGCCCACAAGTGGAGATCCAGGAGAGCTGATGGTGTCCCTTCCAGACCAAATCTGAGCCTGAAGACAGGAGAAGACTGATGTCCCAGCTGAAGAGGCAGCTAGAGAGGAGGAAGCTTCCTTACTCAGCGCTGGATTCTAACAGAACCTTGCCTGATTGGGTGAGGTCCTTCTGTGCTGGGGGCCACTGCTTTCCTCAGTCTGCTGTTCGAATGTCACCCTCATCCAGAAACACCCTCAGAGACCCACCCAACATGATGTGTGGCCAGATATCTGGGGACCTCACGTTGCAATTGAGTTGACAGGAAAATAAACCGTTGCAACAAGTAAATGTAAGGGGTGGGGTGGTCCTAGCTGGGATCCTAGTACAGAGAAAGGACTGGGGGACAGGCTAAGAGGATCTGAATATATTGTGTGTCTTAATGAATACAACGTGTTAATGTTAGTTTGTTAACTGGGACAAATGTACCATACTAATTCATGCAAGAAAGTAATAACAGGAACAACTGGTGAGAGGATGTGTGGAAGCGCTGTACTATCCTCACAGTTTATCTGTGAGGATATCTGAAACTATTCTAAAAGCTAAAATTTGGTTTTTATATTAATGATTGAAAGAGAGACAGAAATACCTGGGTATTATCCAGTTACTGATTTGGAAAAATAGCTGTACAAAGACCTTTTTAATCAATCGAGCAGCTGATCACAGCCTGAGGATTGTATGACACTAAGAAATTATCGCTTGTTTTGTTGGGTGTAACAGTGGTAGCATGGTCATATGTTAGGAAGTAGAAAGACTGTCAGACATCCTCTGAAGCTCATACAGGTGAGGCAAGATAATGTTGTGGATTCACTTTACATACTCAGGCAAAAATGGAGAAAGGAAGGGGTGAAGTGAGAATGGCAGGACCCCCCCCACCTCACCTCCCCATCACAAAAGTGATGACTTAATAGTGAAGAAATATAAAGTGGACAATGACAATATGGTAGTAATGAACCTTGATACACCAAATAGTAATCTCTAACCAATAAATATTAACAGTTGGAAACAGAAGTGGACAAAAGTTCATAGTCATTGTAGATTTTTGTCTACCACTCAGCTTTCTTTTCTTTTCTTTTCTTTTCTTTTCTTTTCTTTTCTTTTTTTTTTTTTTTTAAGACTAGGTCTTGCTATTTTTGCCCGTGGAACCACAGGCTCTCGTTGCCCGGGGTACCACAGACTCAAGCCATCCCCAGCCTCAGCTTCCCAGGTAGCTGGGATGACAGGCACGCGCCACCACGCCCAGCTATTTTTTTGGAACTAGGTCTCGCTACGGGCCCCAGGCGGGACTCGAACCGCGATCCCTAGCGCCGGCCGCTTCCTAGGCTGAAGCTTACAGGCACGAGCCACCGTACCCAGCATACCACTCAACTTTCAATGGATTAAATAGGCAAAAAAATGTGCACATATGGTCAGAAAAGAATCACCCCCAAGCCCTCGACGTGGCTGTAGAATGAGGTGGTCCATGCAGTCTACAAACCTTTAAATTGAAGGGTAATTTTCTTATGAGTGAAGAAATGATCTTGAGTAATTCGGCATCCTTGACTTGGTGAGGATGGCAGGACCTTAGCTGTTAAAGGTGGGAACAGTACTTGGAGCCATTACCCCTTTCTCACCGCTTCAGCGCATACTTGGATTTTCCGCTCTAAATTTGAGAGAGAGAGAGATGAAAAGCAACCACCAAATCAATCCCTTGGTGGCGGAGACGAGGGCTCTGTGTTTTCAACCTGGGTGGTCACAGGCCACTTCTCGCCATGCTGAGGTTTGCAGTCTCTGCTGTTTTTCATATTTTTTGGTGAGCCCAGGGTGTCAGGTTTCTCTGATCCAGGACTGCTTGGGCTTGACAGATTTAAGTGGTGCCATCTCCCCGATGACAAGAAACAAGGCCTCGGACAGAGACCTTTTTAAAAATAAAACAGCAGCATAACAGCTATGCTTCCTGTCTTTAATTTTCTTCTTTATTCTGGCTATCACTTTTGTCAGTATAATAAGTCTGCTTTATTCTTTTTTTAGCAGACTTTTTATGAGCAATTTTAGGTTCACAGAAAAATTCAGGGGAAGGTACAAAGATTTCCAGCACCCCTCCCTGCCCCCGTTTGTACACAATGTCCCCAGTTATCAGCACTCCAGCCGGAGGGCACGTTTGTTAAAATCCATGAACTGACATGCCACCCAGAGTCCATAGTTGACATTAGGGGTCACTCTTGATGTTGTGAGTTTGGATGAATATAGAGTGTCTTGTAGCTACTGTTACAATTGCAAACAGTACTTTCACTCCCTGAAAATCCCCTGTTCCACTTATTCATCCTTCCCCACCTTTTAACTGCTTTAATATTTTTAATACAACAGTTCACTAAGGGCTATACCAGAATTATTTGAAGGATATATTTCCCTATATATAAATAATGCTGCAGTAAAAATATCCTTGTACACATAACTTTGTGAACTTGTGTGAATATTTCCGGAGGTAAATTTCTAAAAGCAGAATTATGTCATAGGATACTTGCAGTTAAAATTGAGTTGTTGACAAATGACAGTCCCCAAAGCTTATACCAACCTAAACTCCCTTCGATAATGAGTTAGCTTGCCATTATCCCACAATCTTAATTGATAATTAGTTTAAGAGTTTTGCCAGTCAGTGTGGAAAATGATGTCTCTTTGGTGTTTTAATCTTCATCTTTTTGAGTATTTATGAGCTTGATAGTCCCTTCTCCATCAAATCGAGGTCTCTTTCTCTTTCTCCCTTTGTTTGACGCTTTGTTTTTCTTCACTTGACATCTCTTTTTCCTATTGATTTCTAGTACTCTTTACATATGATGGGCTATCTGTTGCTATAGTAACACTACCTATTGCTCTTTCTGTACTTCTTTCCAGTTTGTGATTAGTTTTATTGAGGTATGACTCTCTCTGACTCACCCCAAAGCTCCTGATATATAGAAGAGTACTTCAGTTATTGTCCCCAAAATAAGTGTTTCTCCTACACTGGTTCTTTAGTTGAATAGCCTTAGCAGGGAGTTCAAAGAAAAGGGAACTCAAGGTCTTATGCTTCAACTTCCATAATCTCTCCCTTAAAAAAAAGCAAAGCAAACAGTAACTTTGTTTTTTCCAATTGCAAAAGCCACAGGTTACTGAATGTCTTTGAAGTACCAAAAAGGCCTGAAGACAAAAGGATAAGTTATGTTCTTCCTCTTACATGTCTCTATTGCTTTTCCACCTGGGCCTTAATAAAGCAAGCTTCCCCATGAAGCACCCCAGGCGGGGTTGGTCCAAGGAAATGTGGGCAGGGGGTACAGGGGGCAGAGGCACACCCTACTTCTGCAGGTGCCATGGGGGCTGCAGAGTACTGAAGTCAGAGCCTGCGAGCATCATGGACATTGTACAGGAAAGAAAACCGCGTGGAGGCAGAGTAACATGTTGGCCAATAGTATTGGTGCGTAAAAATAGTTCGACTCTTATTAAGACATGGCAAAGAGAGCTGATTCTTTTTAATGCTCGCATCATCAGTTCGCACAAGTCCTAAATATAGATGCTGCTTTGCGAGTCAGACATGCTGCCTGAGATGTGCTGCTGTGCGCTCTGGGAGACATCGCGTTGCTAGGTTACCCAGGAATCCAGGGAACAATACACTTACAGTTGTATTCGACTTTGAAAAGTAAAATAGATATTGACATTTTAAAAGCTTAAATATAGTCTTGAACCATAGTTGGCAAGTCCTGGATTCCAGTTGCAATTCTACTACTTTGCGCGCATATGTGTGTGTGTGTGTGTGTGTGTGTGTGTGTGTGTGTGTAGGTGGCTACTGAATGGATGGAAAAGGAGGATGGATGATGGGTGTATGAATAGGTGGGTAGGTTGATTTCTGGGTAGAAAGAAAGGATAGATGCTGGATGGATGGATGGATCAATGGATCGATGGATGGATCGATGGATGGATCGATGGACGGATGCATGAATGCATGCATGGACAGATACTGAAAACTGACCCTCTATTTCCCTTTTTCTGTTCTGTATTTTCCATGATGCGTCTAATCCTTATTTCAAGTGATGCTTTAAAAAAAATCAATGTCTTTGAAAATCTATTTGGCTAAAAGGCCCATCTTCTTGATAACGTTGCCTGTCATTTATTTTTGTGGCTCTCTCGACATAAAAGTTATTTTCTATAAAATTTGCACCCATCTGAAGTGCACCATGCAGTTTTAGTATGTTTACAGAATTTACAACCATCACTGCCAGCTAGTTCCAGAACATTCTCATCACTACCGAAGGAAACCCCATCCCCATTTTAGTAATCTCCTGATTCCCTGGGACCACAAGTCCGCTTTCCATGGCGGTGCCTGTCCTGGAAATGCCTTGTCGGTGGACTCACACACCGCGTGGCCTGAGGCGTTGAGCTTCTCTCCCTGAGCATCGTGTTTTGGGGGTCCGTTTGTGCTGCCGTGTGTGCAGTGGAGTCGCAGATGACAACCTGTAGCTTGCTGGGTCCGGGGCACCAGGTGGGCGTGTCAGCAGCCAGACTGCACCCACAGGCTGGACATAGGAGCCAGGACTGAACTCCCTCGGCAGAGGTGGGGACGGTGTTGGACGTGCGGAGAGGCCAGTGGAGACTTCGAAAACCTCAGGAAAGAAGACCTGGGAGCTAGCCAGTAAACCGCAAGAGAACCCCCACTTCTACGCCTAAGCCACAGAGGAGAAAGCTGGGGCCACCCAGCCACACAGCAGGGAAGCTGATGGACAGCAGGGCTTTCAGCTGCCTGGGCTTCGGGTTCGCTGGGCCTGAGGTCTTCCCAGGGAGCTAGGCCCCGAGTTTGGGGCGCCCACAAAGGAGCCCAGGAAAGCAGGCAGCTCAGAACAAAGGTCAGTGGAGGACGGAGGGGAAACAAGGCCCCTGACGGGAGGGCGCTCCCAGGGCCCGGCTCCAGCCCCATTGGCCTCCGTCCCCTGCTGTTCCCACCCCGGAGCGGGCCCTTTGATGGCCCTGCTGGCTCTTTAAAAGAAAAACAGAACAGAAAAAGCCTCACACGTGCTTTGAACAGTCTGTTACTACCTGTCCCTCTGCAGAGAGCTCGTCACATGCTTCTCTCGGCCTGACCTTTTGATCTAGCGTCCTTCTGGGTGTCCTCGGGAGCCGATGGAATGTAAGGCCAGTCGCGATCCAGCGTCCACCAACAACCCAGTCACACCTCCCGGCCCTTCCGCAGAACCCCCACCGCCCCCGAGCCCCCAGCCTGAGGAAGGAGCTCCTGCCGGGGGTCCCCTGGGCTTCTCCGCAGCCTGGGGCCACAGGCAGTTTGCTCTTCGGGTCCTTTTCCAGCAGATCGGTCATCGGCAAACAGACGCTGTGTTCCCTCTCCCTCACCCAGATGCCGTTTATTTCATTTGTGGCCAACCACGCTGGCCAGAACTCCCGGCCCAACGCTGACCAGAGGGAGAGAGCGGGCCCCCTCACCTTGTCTTTGGTCCTAGGGGAAAGGCAGGTCATCTTTCATTGCTGAGGAGGAGGACTCTTCTGCTCTCTGTCAGGTTGGGGCTCCCTTCCTGTTCCCAGTTCGGTGGGTGCTTCTATCACAGAGGGGCGTAGACATTGGTTCCGTCTTCGTCTGCAGTGGCTGCGATGATCACGTGGGTTTTGTGTCTTCCAGGCACATGCCCCTTAGCGACGTTCCCTTAGCGACAGTGATCATGACAGGCTGAGCCTAGAGCCTAGCGTGTGGCCACGTCGTGTGATTCACTCACACCAGCACAAAATTACCTGGTGGCACATTTCTCAGAATAGCCTCCTCGTTAAACAGTGCACAGCGTGTCTGTTGATGGGCTATCGGAACCCTGACCCACTTTGGGTAGTGAAATCCACCGGGCCTTCCTGGGGCAAATCCCACGTGGCCTTGCAAGAAAGCCCTGAACGCGTAGCGCCGATTTTGTTGAGCTGCTCGGTTGAGGACCATGGACATCTGATCAGTGCGCTGGGGAAAGAGATCAGGGGTATGGAGGGGGGTGAGTGCGGTGGTGGGAGCATGAACATTTCATAGAACACACGCACACACGTGCACACAGAGGCACACGTGTAAAACCGGGAGCCTCTGAGTGCCGCCGTCCAGCCGCAGTGGGGAGTAGTGCCTGAGGGAAGGGGTGAGGATTGCCATCAAGACCATCAAGATAATCTCTTGGGCGGAGGGCAGGGCTTCCTGATACCCGTGCCTGCTCAGGCGTGCAGGACGTGCTGTCGGTGATTTTACAGTTCTTCCTATTTGTGCAGACACACTCAGCGGGCAGCCTTCTTTTTCCATCCCCCACACTGGAGTAAACTCCGAGTTTTGTACCAACTCTGGTTTGTAGACCAGATGCTTCTATATCGCCAATGCATATGTTCAAGTCCTGACCCCCTCACTGATGGTGTTAGGGGGTGGGGCTTTGGGAGGTACTTAGGGGTAGATGAGGGCAAAGGATGGGATTCCATGATGGGATTGGTGTCCTGAGGAGGAAGAGCATGGGGTCTGCAGGTCAGGGAGCAGACCACCACTCCCTGAGGTGTGGGGGTGCAGAGGAAACCCCCCCAGCCCCTCCTCATCTCCCCCCATTCTTCTTGAACTGCTCGAGCAATCAGATTAACATTAGACAGATGTTAATGAGAAAAGGTTGAATTGCACATGTAGGCAGAATGTGCATGGATGTGGCTCTGAAGCCAATGGACAGAATGAGGGTGAATGAGGGTGTCGATCCTGAGCTGAGGGACAGGCAGGGCTGGGGCTCCCTGGAGACCCTGGAGCCAGGAGGGGGCTCACATGACAAGGAGAGAGAGAGAGAGAGAGAGACTCATTTGGCAGAGACCAGAGGCTCCGTAATGGGCTCTGTCGTGCTGATCCGTTTCTCTGAATGAACGATTACTTCTGATCCAACTCCAATTCTGGGTAATACCCCTGGTCTTCATTGTTCCAGGCAGTTAAGGGAGTGGTAAGTTTCTCAAGAGCCCGCAGGGCCTTGACTGACCTCAGCTTGAAACAGTCCACATGCCAAAGTGGCACATCTTGTGGGGCCTGTCTTAGTATCTTCAGTGGGGGCCACGTGGACATCCTGGGGAGAACAATTCTTTGCCTCCAAAACCGTGGGAAATGAATGTCTGATGCTTAATGAACACCCTGCCTGTGGGAGTTTGCAGACAGAGACTGGTGATGATCATCACTATGATCATTACTATGATCATTAAGATGCAACCTTTGCCGGGCATGGTGGCGCATGCCTGTAGGTGGCAGCCTAGGAAGCCACCACTGGGACCAGGGATCACGGTTTGAGTCCCACCGGGGGCATATAGCGAGACCTAGTCCCAAAAAAATAGCTGGGCGTGGTGGCGCGTGCCTGTCATCCCAGCTACCTGGGAAGCTGAGGCTGGGGATCACTTGAGTTCGTGGTACCCCAGGCAATGTGAACCTGTGGTTCCACGGGCAAAAATAGTGAGACCTAGTCTCAAAAAAAAAAAAAAAAAAGATGCAAACTTTGAGCCAAGTGCGGTGGTGCGTGCCTGTAAGCAACAGCCTATGGAGTTGCGGCTGGGGCTGGGGATTGCAGTTCGAGTCCTGCCCAGGGCAACACAGTGAGACCTAGTCCCAAAAAATAGCTGGGCGTGGTGACGCACACCTGTAATCCGAGCTACCTGGGAAGCTGAGGCTGGGGATTGCTTGAGTCCGTGGTACCCCGGGCAACGTGAGCCTGCAGTTCCCCGGGGCAAAAATAGCGAGACCTAGTCTCAAAAAACAAAGAAAGATGCAACCTTTGAGGGAGGCTGGGTGTCCCCAGGACTCTCTATACTGTTTTCCCTTTTGCAACTTAGTGCGAATCTTCAACGATTTCAAAATAAAATAGTTTTAAAGCATGAATTAAAAGCAAGGACACTGGAGCTTCCCAGAAGCGTGCTGACAGGCGCTGTGGGCGGCCCCAGGGAGGTAGGAAGCAGGCTCCTCGTGGCAGGTCCTGGCCCTGGAGAGTTCTGGAAGCCCCCAGCCAGTAGCCGCTCAGGGCAGATCCTCTCTCTGCAGGGCTCCAGTGCGGCAGCCCTGATGATCCTCAATCAGCTCTGGTCACTTGTGAGCAGGTGGGCAGCCTGCTCACAAGTGGCTGCTTTCGATCCTTAGGAAGGTTCAGCCTCGCTTTCCCCAGCCCCTGCAGGCTCCCAGTTCCCAGCTCCCCGCGTCCCCACTGTAAGTCCAAACAGCGAAAATGAGCTTGTCCGCTGATCTACACGCACCCCCACCCGCACTGCAGTCTCTGCACCTCCTAAATGCCCTTCTCCATCCAGGAGCCCCTTCCTGACCCTCCCCTAAGGCACCCGGGGTCCCCAGGGCACGGAAAATGCCACAGAGCAGTGTGTGGGATGGAGGGCGGTGGGTGGAGAACACCTCACCCCTGACTGTGGCTTGAGCTGGGAGGATGACGGGCCAGCCTCGCCGTGGGCTCTGCTGCGTGAGCGAGGGGCTGCACGCCTCGAACAGGACGGTGCCGTCTTCCCTCACGGGAGCTGCCTGCCCACCTGCCCTGCGGCCAGCGTCAGCAGAGGCCGGCAGACTTCCCCTGGGGCTGGCTGGTGAGGGGCGTTCGTGGCCGTGGAGCTGGGCAGCCCTGCACCCGCCCCTCCCCCCCAGCCATGTGGGCACCCATTGCTATGGTCTTGTTGTGGAACAGGCCGGCTGGGCCTTGCGGGTGCCCCTGGCTGGATCCCAGAGCCAGGATGCACAGGCGGGGGAGTGGGGGGTGGGGGTTGGAGCCCAGGGATGGGTTTCTGGGGGACTGGCCCAGGTCTCGCCCTTTGCTGAATCTTGTGAGATTGACTGCGTCCATCAGGCCACCATCGCAGGCCAGTCCCAGGACTGTCTACTGGACGCTCGTTGTCGGCCACCTGCGGACATCTGTTTTACAGGCCTGAGCTGTGAGCAGAACTCAGTCAGCAGACGCCATCTGGGCCAGTGTGAGCGCTGCTTCCGCGGGTCTCCTTGCGGTTCAGGACGAGTGGGCACCGCAGAAATGCGCATGCGTCACGCTGGGCGTGCGTCTGTGACGGCGATTAGCTTATTTAGCGTCTATGAATCGCAATATGAATTGATCCTTTTATCAGCTATCCTCATGCAGTATCAGTCACTTCTCAATATGTCTGTTGTCTGTCCAGGGATCTATATCTGGCCATCTTTCGCCTCTCTACCCCCGTTTCTCTCACCTATCAGTCTGCCAACGTGCCTGTTAGTGCTGTATCTCTCTGTGCGTCTATGCATCTGTTTCTATGCATCGTTTCGTTTCTTTTTTTTGAGACAAGGTCTCGCTATTTTTGCCCGTGGAACCGCAGGCTCTCGTTGCCCGGGGTACCACAGACTCAAGCAATCCCCAGCCTCAGCTTCCCAGGTAGCTGGGCTTACAGGTGCACACCACCATGCCCAACTATTTCCTAGGCGGGACTATGTCCCTAGGAGGGACTCGAACCGCGATCCCTAGTCCTGGCCGCTTCATAGGCTGAAGCTTACAGGCACGAGCCACCGTGCCCAGCTTATCCATCATCTCTTTATCATCTGTATAGTCCCCTATATATCATCTATATGTTTATCTCCCTATCAATCATGTTCCTATATATCTGTGTGTCTTTCATTTATTATCGATATTTATTACCCGCCCATCCAGCTGTCTACCTACCTCCCTACCGACGACAAAAGCTATGCATTCACATTGTGTCATGATCCAAAACCTTGAATTCTTCCTTACTTCCCTGCACCGGTTTGACAGTTCCTTCTACAATCACAAGAAATGTAGGGGTGCTGTGGTGAACTTGGGGGGTGGCCCCCACCATGATGGGGCTGCATTAGAATGGCAGCCATTGTACCCTGGTGGGCAGAGACTTGGAGAAGGGAAGCCAAGCTTTCTCATGAGAGGAACTGAGAGTAGTGATTTAAGGAGAAGACAGAGACACACACACACAGAGAGAGAGAGAGAAGGGCACAGAGAGGAGAGCAGAGGAGCAGCAGGGAGGCAGAGGCTTCAGAGCTGCTGCTGCCATGTAGGGCAGCAGGGCAGGGAAGAAGCCAAGCTGTGGGCTTCCATCCCCAGCCCAGGCGAGTGAGGCGCCTGGGGAAGCACGTTGGAGAAACTTGTGACTTGTGTAAGCTGACTTGGAAGCGTGGTGCTTGAAAACTTGCTTTAACTTTGAAACTGTGAAGTCTGGGAATTGTCTGGAGTCCTGAAGAGACCTTGCTGTGTTGCTTCCATCCTAAGACATCTGAAGGGGTTGCTGCTGTTGTATCAAGTGAGTCTTGCTGGTTTCGGGCCACTTGAGAGTTGACACTGAAAGAATGCCGGAGCTACTGCTCACATGGGCTGGGACAAACCTAAGGAGTAGCTGGGTTTAAAGGGCCAGCTGGCCGGGCATGGTGGCGCGTGCCTGTAAGAAGCAGCCTAGGAAGCCATGGCCGGGGCCAGGGATAGCAGTTTGAGTCCCACTGGGGGCACGTAGCGAGACCTAGTTCCAAAAATATATAGCTGGGTGTGGTGGTGCACACCTATAATCCCAGCTACCTGGGAAGCTGAGGCTGGGGATAGCTTGAGTCCGCGGTATCCCAGGCAACATGAGCCTGCGGTTCCACGGGCAAAAATAGCGAGACCTGGTCTCAAGAAAAATAAAAATAAAAAAACAAAGGGCCAGCTGTTCCCGTTTATAAGTTGAAGTAGCCAGCTTTGTTTGTTTTCTTACCCGATTTCAGAAGCCCTTGCTCTGCTCTGATAACCAAACGCACTTCTTTGCTTCACGAAATCACCCTCTGACTCAGGCCGGCTGCTTCTCCCCACCCACCAGCCTCAGCCAGCACCCCCTGCCCGAGGCTGTGGCCTTGAGAAAGCCCCTGCTGCCTCCTTGCCCTGTCCAGAGGCCTATGCTGCAAGGCAACCGGCCCTGCCTCCTCCACCACCTGGTGGGCATCCCGGCCACAGTCATGCCAGGAAGCGAAGACAGGAGCGGCTACTGCCCAGACTTTCCTTCCTCCCCGGCCCAGTGTGACCACCTGACCACCAGCGAACTCAAGCTGTGGGTGCAGAAGAAAGTGAGGGCGCCTTGACGAGCCAGCCAGGGTGCAGCTGCACCATCCGGTGCAGCTGGAGAAAGACAGGGGTCACCAGAGAGAACACAGCTCTCACCAGACTTCCCTTCCAAGTCACCCTCAGCCAGCAACTTATCAGGCAGTGGATCTGTGCCTCTGGACTTTCTGGGAAGGAAAGTGACAGCCAGCTCCTACGAGATAAGCCAGCTTGTCCTTGCCCCTCCCTCCCTCTGCTGCTGACTCATCCTGTCTTTATGACCTCGTTTCCTGAGCCCAGAGTCAGGGCTGGAGAGAGTCCCAGGCAAGTCCTAGTCAGGCTTCCCTCCCTCCACCCTGAAGACATGATCTTTGTGTCTGGTTATCGGTCTACCAATCTGTCTATCACCTCATATGTATCACCTACCTTGTGTATACCAGCTCTCTGTTATCCATCTGTCTGTTCAAGAGGGGTTTCACCCTGGCTGTCTTGCCCCCCAGAGGATGCTGGGCAACATACGGGGGTGTCTGGGCCTACAGGCACAGAGCGAGAGGAGGCAAGGATGCTGTTTGGCACCCCACCAGGCACAGAGAATGACCCAGTGAGAAAGCTAGGAACGCACCTCCGGTCTCTGTGGCCAGATTCAGGTCTCAGCAGGCTGCCAGCGCCAGGGAAAGGATGAAGTCTTGTTGGGAGCTGGGGAGCAGTTCTGGAGAACCTGCGATGCTACAGGACAGTGCCTAGCAGAGTGTGGGGGTTTGGGGGGGCTGGTTGACAAGGCACGGACATTCACCCCTCAGTGGAAGCTGGCTGGCAGGACCTGGTCCCCAGTTTGCTCTGGACAGGGAGGGAATGGTGAGGGAACTGGTGGAGGAAAGAGCACCTCAGAGAACTGAAGTTCTAGAAAGTTCTAGGAAATACACACGGGAGATCTGGGTATGTCCGTGGGAAGTGCACCCATGGGATGTGCATGTCTGTGTTCAGCCTGCGTGGAAGTGTATGATCTGTCTGTCCTCTTATCTGCTACCATCCATCCATCATCCCGTCTATCATCTGTCCATCCATCCATCCACCCACCCACCCACCCGTCCATCTACCTCCCTGTCTGCAGGGCTGCTTGCTTCAGGACGACCTTTTATTAACTTGTTAGAGTCTGCAAGGACCCTATTTCCAAGCCCGGTCCCATTCACAGACACCGGGCTGAGGACTTGAATGTCTCTGAGGGGGCGTGGGGGGCATGATTCAACCCAGAGCACCTGCTGACATTTGGGGAACTCTGTAGGAACACAGGATGTTTACCCCCAAAGATGGCCCGTTAGCTGCAAGGGGAAAGGACCACTGCAGGACCGGGAACTCCCCCTTTCTCATGGCCTCGGCACCCACAGTGCCATGTCGGGGCTCCAAGGGGTGCTCCCACCCCTGCTCTTCCCTGTGTACCCACCCGCTCTCTACCCCAGGAGCCCCGTGATGTCAGCGTCCCTCTGCTTGACCCCCTGGGCTCTGGCACTCCTCTACCTTTGTTGTCAACGGTCCAGATAGTTTTGAGGAGGACAGGCCAGGAATTTTGTGAAGTTCCCACAGATGGGGGGGAGGGGGAGCGGGATGCCTGGTGTTTGTTCTCACAGTTAGACAGGAGACAAGAGCTTGGGGAACAGGACCCCAGAGCTGGGGCCTTTCTCATCGCCGCCTGTCAGGGTGCCCCGCTGTCCACATGCCTCCTCACGATGGTGTTGACCTTGACCCCTGGCCCAGTTTTCTCCACTGTGATTATGATTCGCGATCTCATTGGGTCTAAATGCAAACTTACCCTGAGTTGCCACGGAGAGGGAAGGTTCCCACCTCCTTTCTTGGAAGAGACAGCAGCTAAGAGGAGGTCAAAGGCCTATGGTAGGTGATCCTCAGGCTGGTTTGCCCCTGGGCCACCCCTCCCCCAGGCCTACAGGGTCCCACCCACCATGCCCGTTCCCAGCCTCAGCAGGACCCCAGCCACAGCAGCACAGCCAGCATCCCCACTCCAGGCCCCCCCGGCCAGACGCCCCCACAGGCAGCTCCCGCCTGTGGGATTTATGGGCCTGCAAGCACATGGGAAACTCATCAGGGAGCGAGAAGGTCACCCTTGGAGGTGGGAACTGCCCGCAGTCTGGCACCTGCACCAACAAGGGGCCCCTCACAGCTTGGGGGCCCCTGCAAGCAAAGCCCCAGCCCCCGTCCTCCCCAGGCTCATCCTCACCCGTCCCCACGTCCCCCAGACCTCAGCTCACCGATATGCCTGGCCACCCTGGGCTCGCAGCCTGTGAAGGGGCAGGGCAGGTGGTCTAACAAAACAGCACCTCCCCCCTTTGCAAAAGCACCCGGGCTTGTTGGGAAAGCTTTCGGGAAACACACAAACACTCAAAGCAAAGGACACTGAGAAAGCCCTGAATCCATCACGTGGAGGGTGGCTTACGGCCCGTGAGTGGCCCCCTCACTTTTCCCAAGTCGGGAGAGTTCACCTGCAGCCCCACGTGAAGTCTGCCTCTGTCAAGCACGTTCCAGGAGGTCCCGGCCTGTGTCGGTGTAGCTTCACCCTCCCCAAGGGGTAAGGTACTCCAGCTACACTAGATCCTGGCGTGCCCACTGTTGGCACCTGCCTTGTCACTCGTGTGTGTGTGTGTGTGTGTGTCTTTGTCTATGTCCAGGTGTGTGTGCATCATCCAGTTATATCTGTGGATAAAACAGAACCATGTGAACACATGACTATGGTCATCCTTATGGCCGAGAGTCACACACCATAGTGTATGTCGTTACGTACAGTTGACACTTGAACAGCACGAGGGTTGGGGTCCGACTCCCCACAGCAGTAGAAAGTCAGAGCACGTGACCTCACCTGTATGCGGGATTGAGGGAAGACACACACACGTAAGGACAAGGAAAATTTAAAACTGTCAGCAGGACGGAAGCATAGAGCAAGAGAGGGGGAGGGTCCGTATCAGGGGAGGGATGAGCACAAGCGATTAAGATGATGGGTCACGGGTGATAAGGTGGTGGGAGAACCTCAACTCAGGGTAGGCAATGACGTAAAATGTATCTATGCGCGATCAAGTCAATAAAAGGACTTCAGAGTGTGGTCACCGGCCCTCCACATCTGTAGGTTTCACAGACATCGAGTGGCTGGATCCGTGACCACGGGACCCACCATGGGAGAATCTTTACGTGGACTCACGCAGTTCCAGCCCATCTTGACAGGCTCCCTCTGTAGCTGTGTTACACAGAGTTGTGTATGTTTAGTTTTGCACACACGTGTGTTAATGTTTTCGGGACCCTCTGAGATTAAGTGGGACACATGACCCCCCTGACCTGCAGCAGGCATGTACGGTGGGCCAACACTCTCACCCCCAGTTCAGTTACCAGGCACTGGGCGTTTCCACACTGCAGTCCAGCCGAGTCCTCGGTCTGCAGTCAGACTGTCAGTTGCTTCGAGGGGCCCCTCAGCTGCTGCCCCCACAGCAGGACCTCCAACATGTCCACAGTGTCCTCCTCCAGTTAAAAGCTAGCAGTGGCCGGGCACAGCAGCGCATGCCTGTAGGTGGCAGCCTAGGAAAGTGCAGCAGGGCCAGGGATCGTGGTTCAAGTCCTGCCAGGGGGACGTAGTGAGACCTAATCCCAAAAAAATAGCTGGGCGTGGTGGCATGAGCCTGTAATCCCAGCTACCTGGGAAGCTGAGGCTGGGGATTGCTTGAGTCTGTGGTACCCCAGGCAACATGAGCCTGTGGTTCCATGACCAAAAACAGTGAAACCTAGCATCAAAAATAAACAAACAAACAAATAAATAAATAAATAATAAAAGCTAGAAGTGACAGAGGATGTGGTGGTACACCTGTAATCCAAGCGCTGGGAGGCAAGAGGCCAGGGGTTGCTTGAGTTCGCAGGTTGAAGACTACCCTGGGCAACATAGTGAAACCTGGACTCAAAAAAGCAGCCAGGTGTGGTGGTGGGTGCCTGTAATCCCAGCTACCTGGGAGGCTGAGGCTGGGGATCACTTGAGTCTGCGGGATTGTGACTACCCCGGGCAACATAGCAAGACCTAGTCTCAAAAAAAGAAAAAGAAAAAAAAAAACAAGAAAAACACTAGAAGTGACATCTCATTGTATTACCTATAATTTTTGGTTGCTAGAGAGCTTAGAAATGTTCATAAAGGCCGGTTATAATGCTTTTCAGTGGCTGTTTGTGTTCATCGTTAGCAGTTAGTTTTTTAAATTTTGAGATAATTATAAAGGTGCAGAAACGATGCAGACCCTTCTTCTAGCTTCCTCTTGGTCAACAGCTTCCATCACCACAGAACATTCATCAAAACTGAGAAATCAACCTGGCTGCAGCGCTACTAACTAAAACATACAACCCGTTTAAATCTCACCCAATTTTCCATGAAGGGACTTTTCCTCTCAGCTGTCCTTTTTAGGGTCCCACTTTCATTAAGGTGGTTTGTTGACCTGTCATTGATTTATTGGAGACCTTTACATATTGTGGACCTTAAATGTGTTGTCCCTTGTACCTGTACCAAAGTATTTCCCATTTCCCCTCTTCACTTTGTTGCATGTCAGAAGTCTCAGTTCCAGCAGAAGTGGGCAGGTCTCAGAACGAGAAGGGACTGTCCTGCCTGGAGAAGAGAGTTGCAGGAACAAACGTCAGCCACCAACCGGGCACACACCACATGCCAACCCTCCACACAGTCCTCACCCTCCCAGTCACTGGGTCCCCTCAGACAAGCTGGGTCCACAGCCAAGCTGGGTCCACCTGCACTTGGCAAACGTCATACCCCTCCAGGTGGTGGGCGGAGCCTACGTCCTCTCCAGTCCGGTTTACTCTTTGCTCATCTGTTGAGTGATGAGCATACGTGGGACCTGGCAGATACCAGCGGGGTGGGG
>PVHY01025498.1:6219-18445 GCA_004024945.1 Uropsilus gracilis
CTGGCTTCCAAGAAGGGGAGGTCCATCTGCAGGAGACAGAACCTGGTCAGAGCGAGCGCCCCGAGAAGAGGCCGCGTGGGAAGGGGGCTCCCAGGAGTGGCTGGGGCAGCAGACGGGGTAAGGCCTCAGAAGAAGAGCTGGAGAAGCAGCACCCAAAAGCCCCCAAGCGGGGCGGCAGGACCGAGGCAAGCGGGGCTGGGGCTGGGTGGGAGAGCAGGGGCACGGGCCAAGGGAGGGCAGGTGGCTCATGCACCGTCTTCTGGGCGCTGTACATGAGGCTTCGGTACAGCTGAGCGAACTGCCCGTAGGTGATGTCGCTGCTGCGCTGCTCCAGGTCCTGCACGGTGGAGGCAGAGAGCAGGTCAGCACAGCGGCCAGGGCGCCCAGCCTCCCATGCCCAGCTGGCACAGGGTCTTTACCGTCAGCCGCTCTCGGAGGAAGCGCATGTTGGGGACCCGGTAGTTGACCTGGGACAGCATGTTCTTCAGGTCCTTGGCTGATATGCTGAGGAAACAGGGAGACCCAAGTGGCCTTTCCCACCTGAGGCTACACAGGCCAGCACAAGCCTACCCTGGGAGCTGGCATCCTAGCGTGAGGCTGGCACCCACAGGGCCAAGGAAGTCCCTCCCCTTCTCTGTGCCTGAGCCGCCACCTCTGAGCAGAGGAAGGCTCCCGGCTCTGGCAGGAAGGAATAATGAGGCTCGGTGGTGTAGGTCAGGCCTGGGCAGGGGAGGAATACCTGCCTCCCTGCCTCCCTTTCCCACCATCACTGGGCAAGCCTGGGGCTCTGGACCCTCAGGGCCCCGGGTGGTCGCTCCCAGGACAGCAGCACGTAGCTGCCTGCGCCAGCAGAGCGCAACGCTCACTCCCAGTGAGGGGTGGCTTGGCAGTAATCCCGCACCCGCTGCCCCTGGCAGGCTCAGTGCCATGTGGAAGTCAGCACTGCTGGCGACTGGGCATTCTCCAGGGATTTGAGAGGGAAGGATCCTGGCGCAGGATCTGGCAGGACGAGGAGCCCCAGCTGGGCCTGTATGGGATGGAAAAGGAGGCAGGAAAAGGAAGTTTCTCCTCCTGGAAGGTGGCAGCAGGTGATGGTAGACACCTAGCCTCGCCCCCGTCTAGAGCCTGGCAGGACGCTCTGAAGCTCCCCAGA
Organism: Uropsilus gracilis; assembly: GCA_004024945.1. Lineage (NCBI taxonomy): Eukaryota > Metazoa > Chordata > Mammalia > Eulipotyphla > Talpidae > Uropsilus > Uropsilus gracilis. Next base: position 7,373 of record PVHY01025498.1, read on the forward strand.
GGGATACGGCTCTTGCAGAGTGACCCCAGCCACTAAGAGAAAATGCAGTGCCCTGCTCAGGCAGCAGCTCCCCCGGGGGGTGGAGGGACTACCCTGCCAGGGCCAGGCTTTCCAGGTGAGCAAACTGCTGCCTCACCAACCTCACCCTCCCTGGGACACGTCCCAGCCCATCCAGGCTGTTATCTCTCCTACCCAATAAACCTGTCTTGCCAGGACATTCCTCTCCCACCCCTGTTCCCTTCTCTGCGCGCCCCGCCCCCACGCTCCTTGTCATTCCTGAAACCCCTCCCCCATGCCCGGCACTGCTGTCTCAAGATGACCAATGAACTCCATGCAGCCAAGTCCCAGGGGCAGCTCAGTCCACCAACCCTGACAAAGCCTGGCGCAGCTAACTGCTCTCTTCACCTGCAGCTTCTAGAACACTCTACCCTCTGGGTTTCTCTCTTACCTCAACGGCTAGTGTTCCCCTTGGTTGGCTGTTCATTTTCCTGCTATGCTTGCTTGCCAGTGAGGTGCTGTGGCCTAAGGCCTTCGGTGCCACCCACACACTCCAAAGACAGCGTCTCCAAGCCCAAATCTCCCCTAAAGTCCTTTGACCCACCTGCCTACTCAGGGATCACAGAATGGACACAACAAATGAACTTCCCACAATGTGCTTGTCCACAGCTTCTCCACAGCTCAGTCAATGGCTACGCGCCATTGCACATGCTCTAGCTATTAACTTACTGCTGTCCTCAACTCCTCTCCTAATTTACATCCCAGAAGCAATCTGTGAAACAACTCTGCTGACTCTATCTTCCAAACACCCTGACCAAGCCCACCCACCCATTCCCTGGAGCGCTGACCTGGCTTTCTAACCCAGCTCTCCGGCTCGGACTGCCCTGGGCTTGCCAACAGCAGGCAGCAGCCCTGTGTGACTGAAGCCACATCTCTCTCTCTGGTCTTTGTGCCCATCCCCCCTTGACCCCAGGCTGCAACACCAGAGCCTCAAAGTTGCGAGCTTCAGAGCCCTCCCCATCCCCAAACACTACAGGCCACCCTAACCCTTACTGCTAGGACAGCTAGGACAGCAAGAGCCAATTCATCACCTTCCATCTCTGCACATGGTAGCAGGGCATAAAGCACACTGTCCCTGCCCCTCTCGCCAGTCTGCACCAAAGTCAGCAGCACGCATCTGCAGAAAGTGCTCAGGCTAAAACCACTTGCTCACTTCCAGCCCCACTTCTGTTAGGTCCTCGGGGCCCTCTGTTCTCCGGGAACGGGCTCCAGGCAAGAACACTGTCCTGACTGCTCCAACCCAGCCTGCTAGGTAGAGCCACAGCTCACTACCTACCGGTCCTCGCGATTCCGATCCACTGAGTAGAACTGCTTCCGCAGCCACCTGCAGAGAGAGAGAGTCAGGCTGAGGATGGCCTCTCCAGTGGGGCCTGGGGAGGAGTTCAGCAGGCCAAGTTGGGCAGGGAGGCCTGCGTCCCTGGCCCTGCTCCCCAGAACCCAGTACCTGTGCCCCCAAACCCAAACCAGTTAGGGGCAGTCCTTACCTCTCAATTTGCAGGGGTGTGGCTGCCTGCAAGGTATCCTCCATCAGCCAAGTTAAGCCCTTGATCCACATATTCACTTCCTCCTCAGATGTAGCTGTGAGCAAGGGACAACTGAGCGAGGGCACGCACCTCCCACTGGCAGGGAGACAGCGGACATGCCCTTCACCACCCACTACCTCTTCCAGGCCCATGACTCCCACACCTTGCAGACTCAGGGTCTTCAGGCGGAACTCCATTCCATACAGGATGACGAAACAGTGTGACTGATCTGGTCGGAAAGCAGGGTCCTCTTGGTAACGATCAAAATCCCGTGAGGTCTTCCCTGGGCGAATCTCCTTTATTTCACGAATGTCAACTAGGACCGTATGGGGGAGGCTAAGGTCAGGTTGGGGTCACCACCACAAAAACAAGGGTACCTGGGCCCTCCTTCATCCCACTCTTACTCAGGAAGGGGCCACAAAGAGAGACACTTCCTCGAAGGTCAGGCCCAAAACCACTCAGCCTCTCAGCCATCAAAGGGGCTGGGCCAAGTCTGAGGCAGACCTCTGCTAAAACCTGGAGTGAGCCTCTGGGGAGGCAGGGAGCTCCGTCCATTCTACGTTTCTGCCCTCGCAGAGAACAGGGGAAGGTCACTCGGTCCTGGGGAAAAGCTGGATTCCAGACATGCGGATCAAAGGCTGCTCCTCGAGCACTTCCCGACACCAAGCACACAAACCAAACCCAAAGTCCCAAGGGTGGGACTGGGATGGGGCAGGCCCACATGGAGCTTAGGATCCACCTGAGGAACAAGGGCTCAAATCCAGAGGCCTGGGTATACCCCTGAAATGTCTCACCCCAAGACACCCCCAAATAAGTCTCAGCAGGAGGCCTTGTCTCCCAAAGCTGCAGCTCCCCTGCCCTCACACAGAGCACATCAGAGAAGCACACAGCCTGAATGACAGGGCCAGCCTTGGTCACCGGGAGAGCTTGGGAGAGGACACTGAGTGATTCACTTAACTTCTCAGTCTCGGTCTTAACTGGCCACAAAGCACAGGCTCGAGTGCCTTTCTCTAGAAGGCAGGGTGGTGGGAAAATCATGCAGAATCTGGAGTAAGACTGTCTAGACTGGAGGACCCCAGTTCCACGCTGCATGAACGGTGTGACCGCAGCAAAGTGACAACCCTCTCATCCGCGGCTTCAGCATCATGAGGGTGTGGGTAAGAACCCACAGCTGAAGTGCCGGTGGCAGAGCTTCCTCAATGCTGACCACCCCTCCCGCCCAACCCGAGTGTGCTCAGGCATCCAAGTTCAAGTCCCAGACCTGGAGAAGGATGCCACTATGCCCTGGAGAGGGCTGGAGGCCTGGACAGACCAGATAAAGAAGCGCAGACTTAGGGAGAATAGGGCTCACTGCATGAACAGTCTTAGCGACCACCAGAGACAACCAAAGCCTCAGCCCTAGAGGGTCTGCAAATGCTCTCAACCCATCTGGCCCGGAACAGAGCCAGCACTCTGCCTGGCGACCCCAGCCCCAGAAACCCTTGCAGGCCAAACTGCACAGCCACACAGGCTGCAACGTCCAAAGGAGCCCACACCCCAAGGCTCTCTCCACCCCTCCCGGTCAGCACACCCCCCAAATAGCAGCACCCTTCCAGTCCAACATCGCCGGTTCCACCGGGCCCTGCTCCTCTGCAAACCCCTCTGGCCGCGCCCTGACACCCTGCCAGCTGCCCTGGCCCCCGGTCCTTCTCATGAGCAGGTGAGCCATTCTCCCCACGTCGCCCTTATCTTTCCACAAGGTTCTGCTGACCCCTCCGGACCCACCCAGTCCCTGCTGAGGCTGCTCACCACCAGCCGAGGGAGAGTCTGTTTCTTCCCAAGCCTTCAAGGCCCTTCCGTGTGGGGCTCAGTGATCATCTACCGAGTCTGCCCACCATCCCTTCCCCATCCTGGCTGAGCCAGGCCAAGGACAAGAAGAGCCAGAGCTTCCTGTCCCCGGTGTCAGCCTGAGCCCTCATGGGGACTCTCCCCAGGCTCCATGCTCTGCAGAATCACACCCACCCCACGGTGCTAGGTGAACCCTACTCAGGCCTCCTTGTCACCCTGAGGTCTGTGCGAGGTTCCTGAATGAACAAATGAATAGATCAAGTACATGGATGGTAGACGGGGCAATAAAGTGGGGGTGGAGTTTTTAAAGTGGCGGGAGAAACGGGGGGGGGGGTGCACACGTGGCGGGAGTACTGAGTCACCAAGACCCAACCTCAACCTCAGAAGATGGTTCCCAAGGAGGGAAGGAAAGTTGCACAAGGGAAAAGCCCAAGCCAGAAACTACAGAATAACCCAGACCCTGGCCTTTGAAACAGAAACAAGCACACTTTTCCGGTGCAGAGCTGCCATCACCCCCGCTCCCACACCTTGCACACACCCTCACACACACCAGTGCACACCAGCCAGGGCTGCCACCCGCCACCAAGGTGTCCCCCACAAGGCTACTGTCCAGCAGGCAGCAGAGCCTCGGTCAGAATCCTGCAGCCAGCTTCTCCCTCTCCTCCCTCCCCACTGACCCCGACTCCTGGTGTAGGCCCTGGGTGAGCCTCTGGCCTGTCTCATGCTCTTCGCCACGTTTCCACTGAGATCAGGCTGGGCGCAGAGCAGGACCAGGCAGGTGCCAAGGCATGCCCAAGCCCCCGCCAGTCACACCACCTGCTTGTATTTCCCCCAAGGGGAGGTGTCAGCTTGGCTCTCCAAGCCCACAGGTGCCCAGAGCAGGCAGAGAAGGACACCACCAGGGTGAGATGCTCTAAAGCATCTCTAAAAGCCACATCCTGTGCAACATCCTAACCCCACCCCCATCCTCCTGCCTCCGACAACAAATACAGCGGGGTCTCCTTTCCTGAGTGTAAGGACCCCAGACCCTGCCATCCAGGGGCAAAGATGGACTGAGATAGGCCTGGTCTCAGCACTAGTTGAGGGGAGGGACCCACCCTGTGCGTTCTGGGCCAGACCTGCAGTGGGCAGGGATGGCCAGAGATCCTTCCAAGGGCCCAGGGAGGGCAGGACTGCTCCGAGGAGCAGGAGAGCAGTGCCCAGTTCCAGAGCCCTATGACCCGTGACCTGGATGTGTCGGCGGACCAAACTCAAGGCAACACCGGAAAAGAGGGAAGTCGGGGAGTATCGAGAGACCCCAGCAGTGCTGCAGACAGGGGAGCGAAGGCAAGTCTCTCAGGCTGTGGTCAGAATCCCCATAACCCAGGACCTGTGGCCAGGTGGAGAGGGAGGGAGTGCAGGCTTCCGGTGATGACATCCCTTCCTTGTCTCCAAAGTCACACAACCAGAGAGGGCCTCTGTGGGCGCTACCAACACAACCAGCCCATTCAGCCAACCACCCATTCAGCCCACCAGGAGGCACGGTGTGCTCGCCTCCCCTCCCTTCAGGTCCCCGCATTCCAGGAGATGCTGCCGAGGCTTCAGAGGGACTTGGAGAGTGTTGTGCTGGGCACACGGCAGAAAGCAACCAGCTACACAGCCAGGGTTGTAAGGAGGACCCACCTCTGGCATTTGCCAGTCTCCTGAAGAACTAAACAAGAATTGAACTAAACAAGACTTCCTTAGCAGGAGCAGACCTGGGGTAGTAAGGGGCCTCTGCCTTGGCACCTGGTGGGGGGGAGGGGGTGACCTTTTTCAAGGTCAGGCTACCTAGTACTCTAAGCCCTGCCGAGGCTCCTCCCAGCCCTCCCGGAAGTCTGCCCTGACCCTGACCGCCCCTTTCCCAGAGGTTGCCCAGGCCTAGCAGAGCACACCCACACAGGCTTTAAATTCTAGTGGTTGACTCGGGGCAGCCCCTCGTTCTCTCAGCCTGGTTTCTCCATCAGCAAGCTGGGAAGTCCCCCAACTGCACGGGCCTGCCCTCAGGGTCCTGGGAGAACCTGCTGGTCCCAGTGGAGAATCCTGCCCCTCCTCTGTGCTCCGGACAGCAGGGGACAATGGCAGCCACATGCCAGGCCTCTCCTGGGGAAGCCCAAACCTGGGAGAAATAAAGCTGTGCCACAGCTGCCTCAGACCCAGGACACCACATCTCCCCAGCCCAAAAGGAGGTCTCACGGAGAGGGTGTTGGGCGGGGTGGGCCTCTCGGAGCCCGAGTTCAGGAAACTGCCCACACACGTTCCACTTCCAGGACCAGGCATGCAGCCCCGATCTGGCACAATCACCAACAGTCTGGGGGTATGTGCACCCCACCACCTCACAGACGGTGGGGGGGGGGGTACATAGACGAAAACAGATGTGACATCATAAAGACCAAGTTCCAAATCCTGGCCCCATGGGTATGCACAGCCATCCTCCACTCCTGTGACCACAGACAAAATGAAAGCCCGTAATGGGGGTGGGCCTGTGCAACCCTCTCACAGACAGATCTGGCACCGAGACCTCACATGGGAGTCGGCCAGAGTCTGACCCATCCGCCCCCACCTCAGACTGGCTCTTGTGCTTGTTTCTCTGCAAAGGGACACACTGGCTGCGGGCAGCAGGCACCGAGTCAGAAGGCCCTAAGACTGACTTCACAAAGCCCAGGCTGACGGACTAGCCCAGGAGAACCTCCCTTCTCCGCATTCTTGGCCAGGGGTTACTCTCCTTGCCCAAGACCACAGATGAGAGGCCAGCAGCAACTCGGAGCAGAATGCCTGGATCACGCAGGCCTCAAGAGCAGCCGCCTCTGGACTTACCAGGAAGGCAGTCACTTTCCCTTTAAGGGCTTCAATTTCCTCATCTGAAGTCACAGACCTGATCTGATCCCAAGCACATCTGGGAGCTGTGCAGCCCAAAGCAACAACGGATGTTGTTGCTACTCTGAGGGCCAACTTAGAACTTGCCTCTACAGGAAAGCAGGCCCCAGTCCTGGGACAGCACCCACTCTCCTGGGGAAAGAGAGGAGAGGGTGCCGCCAAGGGCACAAGCTAAGTGGCGGGCAGGCAGCCAGTCTGGAGCCTGGGAAGCAGTCGAGGACAATGACCACAGAGGACCCTGCCTGCACTCAGTCCTCTGAAGGTAGGGCCTCTTCCTGTCTCCAACGTGGCTCCCGACCCCTCATGACCTCCAGGCCAAGCCATATGGCAACCACCAAGTGCCCTGCTTGCACAGAGAGAGCCGCTGCGGGGAGGTGTGTAGGGGAGCACAGTCCAGGACAAGAGGACCCCGGGGAAGAGAAATGGGCTCTCGAGGGTGGGCATCAAGCCTTCCTCAGAGGTCCTTAGTGAGTGTGGCCAACAAGTCAACCAATCCTGCCCCAGGGGGTAGATGTGGCTTCATCCTGACCATGGTGGTCCTAAAAGGGGGTGGGAGGGAGCCCAAGCATCAGATCCAAGACCCTAGTTTCTTGGTCAGCAGCTGTGTTCCAGCACCCCCCGGCCTCAGCAAAGTCACTCTCTGAATGTACCGGCCCATGGCCACTCCCCTCCCAGTCAGGGGAAGCAATGTCTTCCATGAATGGCTGGGACTGCCATTCCTGCTGTGGCCCCCCGCTGGGTGCAGTCAGGGAGCTGTCAGAGAGAGGAGAGCCACGATGGTGATTTCACCAGAACAAAAGGACATACTGGAAATTAAACCCCCAAATGAAAATGACCGAGCCAAGAAAATCAGTACAGCCCCCCACCCGCCCCCAAAGTAACTCAAATTTCTGGGTGTGAAACCTGCACATGTTAATCGCTGCAAACCATCCATGCAAAATTGCAAGTGAATACAAGTTACAACTTAAAAATATTGCAAGTCATGATGTATTTTGCAATCCAAAATACAAAAGGTTTTATTAAAATCTAGAGAGCATGAAAGAAGTGACTATTATCTGGGGCCAGGCACGGTGGCTCGTGCTTGTAAGCTTCAGCCTATGAAGCGGCCGGGGCTAGGGATCGCGGTTCGAGTCCCGCCTGGGGTCCGTAGCGAGACCTAGTTCCAAAAAAATAGCTGGGCGTGGTGGTTCTTGCCTGTAATCCCAGCTACCTGGGAAGTTGAGGCTGGGGATGGCTTGAGTCTGTGGTACCCCGGGCAACGAGAGCCTGCGGTTCCACGGGCAAAAATAGCAAGACCTAGTCTCAAAAAAAAAAAGAAGTGACTATTATCCAATAGATACCCTGCAAAGGTCGACAGCAGAAAGTGGAGAAAGCCCAGCCATCCTCACACGGGCCAAGGCAAGGAGCTAGGCAGACCCCAGCCAACCCATTCCCAGTGTTCCTCTCCACCGGAGTCAGCATGTGCCACACCCACCAGTGCACAAAGTCTTGTCAGCCCCGTCGAGTGGCATTGCTGGTGGCCCCTAGCTCCTATCACACAGCCAGTGCTTAAGGTTACTAGTGTTTGGGTCACTGGGTTGTGAGCTTCCCAGGAAGAAACCACATTTGATTCTCCCCTCCATTTCCTAAGTCAAGGTCCTGGAATAGCCTCAAGCTGTTTACAGAGTGCTTAGGGGTAGTAATGAACCCATGGGAAGTTAGACTCCAGAGGTAACTGTTAAGAGAAACAGCAGCCGCAAAGGCTCAAAGGTGGAGTTGGGGAAGGCTTCCTGAAAGAGGCAGTAGGCAGAGCAACAAAAGGTTAGCTGCTAGAACAGACATGCAAATCACTGGTCAGTAAAGGAAAGTGGGATCAGAAAAAGGAAGATTGGGCATATATCTGAAAGGGGCCAATATAGTCTTGAAATGCAGTCTGAAAACCACGGGCAGCGAATGGCAATCTTGTGGAGACAGGAGACTATGCTTTCTGAGCACCAGGCCTGGGTTGGATCTGAATTAAGGCCACAAAGAAGAGAGTCAAAGACCCAGCGACTCTTCTCAGAAAAGGTCTTTTTTTTTTTTTTTTTTTTTTTTACCCATGGAACCACAGGCTCACTTTGTCCATGGTACCACGGACTCAAGCGATCCCCAGACTCAGCTTCCCAGGTAGCTGGGATTACAGGTGCGTACCACCACGCCCAGATATTTTTTGGGTCTAGGTCTCGCTATGTTGCCCCAGGAGGAACCCAAACTGCAATCCCCAGTCACAGCTGCAACTCCATAAGCTGTCGCTTAGAGGTACGAGCCAAGAAAAGGTCTCTTATTACCAATCACACAGCCTGGAGCAAATAATGAACCACTCCCAGCCCCTGACCCCCACCCCCCATGGCAAGATCAGCCACAACCTTGACACCCAGGGCCTGAGGGAGCACTTCTCCCCAGAGGATGAGAGAACGGATGAAAGAGGCCAAAGCAGAAGACAGAGCCTTGCAGCCCCACAGCTCTGCACCCCTACACAAAAAAGGTCTCTGCACAGCCCCCAAAGGGTGAGCAGGCACGGCACCCTGGAGGCAGAGGGGCTCTGCCTCCAGGGTGCTAACCAGGAACATAAGCTCCAACAGGGCTTTCGCAGTAGTGAAGGAAGGATGGGGGTGGCTGAGAAAGACAAAGAACAGGGGGCATGGGCGGAAAAGGAAGCTGACGTAGCCAGGGGCAAGGCAGTTTCCACTAGCTGCTTAGAGCTCAAGGCCTCTGGAAGGAGTGAGTGTTCTCTGTGGGCTCTCTGCTCCTAGGCTACATACAACCTTCTCCCTTCTAACAAAGTCAGAGCAGCCACCACGCCCACCAGAGGAAGGTGAAAGCAGAGGCTTGGGTAGCAGCTATCTATTGTCAACTGACAGGTGAGGATCCAGGCTCCGGCTCAGGCAGCAAAGGGATGGCAAGGCAACGGCTCCTCTCCTTCCCACTCCTATAGAGCTGCTGCCTTCAGACCAGACTGCCCAGTGAAAGAGGGCCCTGGCAGAGCGCACCATCCACACACACCTACGACACACTCCAGCCAAATCCTGAAGTGCAGGGCACACTAGGGAGAGACGCCCGCCTCTGTTCCCAGCTGGGATGTTAGCAGTGACTGCTCCCCCAGACACCTGACAGGGAAGAGCAGCCAGGCCTGGCTTGGCAGTCAGCCCTTCTTCCACACCTTGGTAAACAGGAAAAGGCCACTCAGACAGCTGGAGAAAGGTCAGCGGGACCCTCCTATGAGGGTTCCTGCACCCCTGAGGACTCACTGCCTCAGGCCACAACTGGAAAGGATCCTTACCAATAAACCAATCTAGTCTTTGGAGCAACAAGGAAATGGAGGTGTCAAAGGGCACCGTCATGGTTTCTTTCATGCTGGTTCAGGGCAGAACTGGGTCCCTCCGCAGTGACCCTGCCCTGCCTACTCCCCCAGCCCTCACCCTACTCCCCTCCTCCCTTACACTCCCCCTGCCCCCACCCCCTGCATATCTATATGCAAGAAAGCAGGGCAGCTACAGCAAGGCTTTCCCCAGGCAGGAAGGCAGGAAGGCAGGCAGGCAGGCAGGCAGGCAGGCAGGTAGGCAGGCAGGCAGGCAAGGCCTTTCCTGGAATGCTAGGTGAATCCTACCCATTTCAGAGCAGAACAGCAAGGCCTGGACACAAAGGAGGAAGAGAAAGGAGCCCCGCCTGCCCACTCACCCCTCAGAATTCAAAGCTGAGCAGTCGTCCATTAGGCTTATTCATTCATCCCATCATCTGATCAAACATTTATTAGGCATCTATCTCCTCCACATCAGACCCTAGGGTGTATCCTGGGTAAACAGATCGATAAGGCATTTGAGTCCCGGTCCCTGAGGAAGCCCCAGCCTGGCGGAAGAAGCAGATGGGGAAGCAGGTACCATGAGGAAGAGCGAAGAGTGAACAGGGAGATGACTGCCGTGCTAGAAAGAGAGAGAGCGAGTGAGAAAGTGAGCAGGTCTGCGTGGAGTGCCCGGACAGGTCCACAGAAAGTAGGTCTGCTGGGCTGAGTGGCCCTCGCTGGGCAGAGGGCACCGGAAGCCCAGGTATCCGTGCAGCAGTCCCGCTGCCCAGGCAACAGCATGGGAGGAGAAAGTCAGTGGGACCATATCCACCTTCAATGCCACAGGGAGAGCCACAAGGGGAAGGGGCTTGCCCCAACTGTTCTACCAGAGTCTGAGTCCCCAGGATGAGCACGGGTCACCCTGAGGCAAAGTTCCCAGAAGCGCTGTCCCCGCCATGCCTGACAGCTGATGCCACTCACATTCTTTCCCAACGCCCCAGAACAGCTCAGCTCAACTCATCTCGCATAGTCCAAGGAAATACCCCAAGGTACCTCCAGCTGCCTGCAGCACCAGGGTACTGTCTCTAACTTTTCTACCCTCTCTCCTGGCCCCTGGAGCAATCATTATGGTCAACCAGCTCCAAGTTCTGCCTGCCTGCTCCCTCACAACTGATCCTGGCTTCCCAGCTTTTTCCTGGGCTCCAGGCCATCCCTACCACTCCCTGGCTTTGTTAAGGCCCAGACCTCTCTCGTGATGCCCTTCCGTCCTCCTGGTCAGCGCCACCCACAATGTGACTCACAGGTAACTCACAGACAGATCACTCGGCCAGCACTGGCCTCTAAGCTGCGCTCTTCAGCCCACTGCCCACCTGCCACCTCCACCTGTCTATGTCAAAACCACCTTGAAGTCCACCCCTCAAAAGCAAACACGCTGTCTTCTCTCACCAAAACCCAGGCCTCTCACTGCAGCCC
>PVHY01025499.1:0-18347 GCA_004024945.1 Uropsilus gracilis
AAATTCTTGAGATTACAATGTTGTGAAATTTATATATAAATAAAATAAAATAAATAAACCTAAAAGTTTTCTTGAGAAGTTAACATGAGAAGGTTGTTTGGTAAATGTAGTCAACGTAAAGGGAGTCAGCTGATTTCATTGAATGTGGACTTAAATTTTATTGAACGCCTACTGTAAGTCAAGCACTGTGATAGACTCTAGGGATCTTCACATATTATTTCAACCTTATTTAATATGCATAATATTCTGTAAAGTTAATATTCTAATGTAATAAATGAATTGAGCAATGTTCAAAAAAAAATAAAAGTGCCATTTTTTCCTTTGGTGTCTTGTTTGGAGGCTTCTGCTCCATTTGCTCACAATTTCACAACCAAGTGCACCAGAAAAGCTGGTGGAATTTGAGTATGCAGAGCATGCATCTATCCAAATTGAAGAGTTTCCTGTGAATTCTGGGTGTTTGGGAGAAATGGGAAGGTTTTCAGTAGGGGAGGTGGTGAACCATCTGCTTTGCTCCAACTATCTGTCCACAGTGAGAAGAGTGAGGGAGGGTAGAAATAGAAGAGTGAGTTTGGGAGACAGTTGGAAGCCATTGAAGTGGTCCAGGTGTGACCTGATGAAGTTGGGCAGAGATCCAAGGCACCATGCATGTCAAAGAGAGTTGAGCCATCGGTGGGGACTGGTCAAATGGGGTTCCTGCTCAGAGCCAGCTTCAAAAGGTCCAGTATCCCCCCTTCCCAAAACACACACTTTATTCAATAACCCATAAGCACCTCTACCCCCTGGGAGCTGGTACTTGGCACCTGCTGAGTGACCCCATAGCTTTAAATATGTTTTTCTACTCCAAGCCCACCAGCAATACTCAGACCCCTGGAGAACCTTATCTCACACCTTCCACTTAACCCTTGAAACAATAAACCATTGACCCAAATGTTGGGGTGGTGCTTTGTGGGCGATCCACAGTACATACTGTTTTAGAGGTCAGGGAGGATTTGGGTGGATGCAGAGGTAAGGGAAAAGACAAATTAACTTTATAGTTCATCTCTCTCAACATGGAGACAACAAATTATTGCAATATCAATATGGACTGACATTTCGCAGTAATGTCAAAAGTCCAGTTTTTTGCAACACAGGGTCAGAGAGGTTCTCCCACTCCCACGTTAGAAAGGGGCAGTAGTTGCAAGTTACACATGGAAGCTGAGAAACATTTGGCAATGCTAAACAATTGACATCACTGAAATGTGTGATGGTGGATTTTTATCCACTGAAGGATTTTTATTTCATTTTATTGTGGATGCAGACATTGTGGTTGGCGCTTGAGCCAATCCCAGAATTTGATATCAAGAATTTCAGCTTTTACTGTGAAGAAGCTCCTAGCTGGGCTTGGAGCAAAGAAGTTTGCTGAGCTGGCAACAAACTTGCAACTGGGAGAGGAGGGTTGTTTGCAGCCCAGCTGATAAGAGGTAATGACCCAGTGGAAAATTGAATAGATGCCAAAATGCCCTAGTGGGCGGGGTCTGAGAGAATCTGAGAGGGCACATAAAAAGGAGCAAGACCAGAGAAAGGAAGGAAAGGAGAATGGCTGACTGAGAGAACAGGCCCACGTGGCCTAGCCAGGGTGGGCCCCCTGGAAGAGTTGAACTGGAGGTGGCAAGGAGCCATGGTAACCGGTAGAAGTAGAAGAGTGGCTGGTGTGGAGAGAGTGGTGCCGCAGCAAGGGGACATAGTGAGCTGGTACCTGGGGATGGCCAGGGATTTGGAAAGCTGACTTGTCATCAGTTATTGTGAAAGAACTTTGAAGAGCATTGGAGAAGCAGAGCAGCGCGGAACACTGGAGGAGCAGTGAGCAGAAGATGCTGAAGGACTGGACTTTGTAGCAACATTGTAGGGACTGGACATTGCAGGTTTGGAGGGGCGCCATCTTGGGCATGTGTTTGGGACTGTCAGACTAAACAGTACTTGGGGTGGTCACTGTGGCTTTGAAAACTTTTCCTTTTTCCTGGTTAATTTCCCATGTTAATAAAACCTTGTTGTTAAACTGCATATGAGTGGCAGCTGCTACTTGCGGGTAAGAAGGATCTGAAGAAAGCTGGATGGCAGAAGCCACATTTTTTAAGTTTTTTTTTTTTTTTCCTGTGGCTCATTGGTTGGAGGTCTCTGCCTCTCTTGAGCTGATTTCACAGCTAGATATGAGCCCAGGCTGGAGATCCAAGGGGAGGTTTTTTCCTTGTTGGTTGCCAAGGGAGCACTGCTATTTTGAAGGAGTTAGAGTGCCTGAAGCTGGGGCTGCTCCAGGCCGGGTAAGAGGAGAGCTCAGGATTGAGAGACAGTGGCCAGAGGTGGCCAACATAGTCGTTGGTCTCTGGGGAACAGTGGGCCAGGGGTGGCTGGGCACCACTTAAGTGGACCGGATAGGAGTGGGGTGCGAAAGTGAGAGGCAGCATGGAGAAGAAGAGCTCCAGCAGGGAGAGTAAGTGGAAGCAAGAGGAGGAACTCAGGACATTGGAGACAGAAAAGCAGTAGAGAAGACTGGAAGCCTTGAACTTGGTGAGCCTGAAACTTGGCGAGCCTGGAATGGGGAAGAATTGGAAAGCTTGGCTCGTGAAACTTGGAATTGGTGTCTATTGAAAAGCTGGATTTTGTGAAATGCCAGCCTCAGGTTTTGAGGGACAGGAAGGAGCTATCTTGGACAGATGGATCTTTGAAAAAAGACCGGGTCCATCTTGGGACTTAGACAACACAATGAGTGGGGTAAGGTAATTGGCCACTTGTGGCATTAAGGACTTTTCGTTTGACTTGTTAATTTCCCTTGTTAATAAATTCTGTTGTCTAGATTGCTTTGTGAGTCTTGCAACTACAATGCAAGTAGAAGAACCCGGGTCCTAGAAGTCAGGATTTTAAAAAGCCGCTTCCCCCCACCCAGGTGAGCTGCCGGAAGTCACTGGTGCCGGTACCAGGCCTCTGGGAGGGACCCATCCCCACGCCACCTTCGCTGCCTTCCCTGGGAGCCAACCCCTTTAGCCAGGTTCCTGAGGGAACCCACCCGACCCTTAAAAAGCCACCTTTGTCACTGGCTTGCTGGGTTGAGGGACTTCTTGCACTTTATGCTCCCTTTTTCACCCTATACCATAGGGAGGCAGATGTGTTACCAGGTAGAGGACAACCCCCTTTTTCATTTTTGTGACTGACGGTTCTCTTGCCTATGTGCAAGATGCTGCCCAGAGATTAAACCTTAGCAATAAGAGTAAATATAAAGATTTATTTACAGAAAATGGAAAAACAGCCTGTAGGTGGCAGCCTAAGGGATCTCGGTTCAAGTCCCTCCGGGGGTACGTAGTGAGACCTAGTCCCAAAAAATAGCTGGGTGTTGTGGCGCACACCTGTAATCTCAACTACCTAGAATGCTGAGGCTGGGGATTGCTTGAGTCTGTGGTACCCTGGGCAAGGCGAGCCTGCAGTTCCATGGGTAAAAATAGCAGGACCTAGTCTCAAAAAAAAAAAAAAAAAAAAAAGCAAAGGGAAAAATAAACTAAAAGAGTTTAATAGGCCACACCCTTACAAGTATCTTAAACAGAAAGGAACCCCACCTCTGCTCCTCAAGGCTGCATGGGGTTTACCTCAGTCCCAGTGTACCTCAGTTCAAAATCACCAACTTTTGTCTTTTGTTCCTCTGTCACTCCAATCAGCATCAGGTGAATCCCCCCAATATGAGTTTCAGCTCAGGTCTATCGGGGTTGCACAATGGCTCAGCACTTGATCAGGATCGCCTCTCCTCCACCTTCACGCAGCTCCTGACCCTTCAGAGCCCAAATGCTGGGTGAGACCGAGAAGACTCTGTGTCTGGGTCCTTTTCTTCCAGGAGCCAAAACCTCTGAGATCTCTGAACTTGCCTCTACTCTCTTTTCCAGAGGTTCGTGTCCCAGTCTCTGTTCCATTCTTTTTATCCTCTCTCTACCCCTTCAAAACCAGAGCTCCAACTTCCATCTACACCCCCCCGCCACCCCGAACTTAAACAAAATAAAAGAAGGGAGCACCCTTTTCCGGTTTAGGCCATCTTCTACCTCTGCTTTTCAGATACACCTAATGGCAGCAATGCCTAAATTTTAATACTGCCCATGTTGGGGGTCACAGCTTCAGATGTAAGAGAAATCCGATTCTCCAAGTTGGCAACGAGCCTGGCTACTAACATTGGGAATAGTTTGCAGTTTATAAAATATTTCAACAAAATTGAATTCATGAATTGAGACTCCAGAATGTTAAATATCAAAGTTGGTTACATTTAAGTATTTTTGAGGGATCCCATCTGGGTATCCAGAGCAACGTTCTGTGGTCTCCATTTGTTCACGTACAGAGGTGCTGGGGGCAGCCTGACTGAGGCAAATGGCCAATAGGGCTCATTTCTTCTGTCCAGAACCATTTAGCTCTGGCCTAACCTGCAAAAGCTCAGGCTGCAGAGTGTGACATGGAGAAGAGAGATGCCAGCACAGAGCTCCCGAAATCCTTGGGATCTCTAAGCATATGGTGTCTTTGGTGTATTAATGAGGTGACTGCTAGCCAGGGAGGAGGGTCAGTACTTTGGGCAGTCTCAGGTTGGCGACTGATACCAGGGGCACCAACCCTGTAACTACAGTTTTGGAACTTGTAGTCTCACCTTTAGATCTCTGGCATGGGGGGAGGGGCTAGAGGTTGATCAATCATCAACAGCCACTGATTGAATCAATCACACTTAGTAATGATGCCACCATAAATATCCTAAATACAAGTGTCCAGAAAGTCTCCAGGTTGGGGAACATATAGAAGTGAGAGTGAATAGGAGACATGCTCAGAGAGACTATGGCAGCTCCCTGCCTCTTTTCACAGAGATTGCCCTGTGCCTCTCCTCTCTTTGACTGTCCCTAACCTGTATTATTTTATAACAAACTGCTGACCTAGTAAGCGAACTGTTACTCTGAGTTTGAGTTGTTCTAACAAATAATAAAACCCAAAGAAAAGATCGTGGGGACCTGTGAGTTACAGCAGGTCAGTCAGAAGCACATGTGACAAGCTGGACTTGTGACTGGTGTCCAGCCTGGGGATGGTCTTGTGGGACTGAACTTTCCCTTTGTGATTCCCTTTCTGATTCCGTCTCCAGTTATATCAGAGCTGAATTGAATTGCAGGAGAGAATTGCCTGGTGCAGGAGAAAAGGCCCACTTTGGTGGCCAGAGTGTTGGAAGCAGAGAGAAATGAAGGCTGCTCCCTAGCAGTGATAATAGAGTGTTTCTCCTAAGAGAGGAAGGTGGTCCTTCTGAAACAGCAAAACGGGGTAGGGGATGACCAGGTGGGTGGGTTCTCACCCCTCATCTGAATGCTTACAACTGTAGAGATAACCCAAAAGTAGACACAGTGGAAAACAACAATAACAGGATTTACTTGTACAGAAAGAAAAACGGAGGACAGAGGGAGAGAGAATTCAAGGCTGGCTTTGTGGCCTGACTGTGAGACCCTAGATCACATTCACTGAGCAGAGACTAAGGTCCAAGGCCTAAGTGCCAAGCTGGCAGCTTCTCTCAGACTCTCCATTCCACTCTCAGTGGTTTAAATGCCAAAAGCCTCAGTCCTGTCCCTTTTTCATCAGCCCCTCTTGGGGGTGGAGTTTGAAAAACTACCTCTTCCACCATAGAGTTGACATGGGGAGGCTGGAAAGTTACTCTTCCAAGTGTCAAAGTGGCTATGAGCACCATCCACTGGCTTAGAGGTCACTCCTCACTGTTCCTCTTAAGCTATTATTCTCACTGCATTCCAGCTGCTCCTGGCAGCCTTATACTCCCCACAAAGAGGCTATTCAGAACAATCACAGTGATGTAAGATGGTGGTGAAAGCAATGTCCTCATCCTACCACTTACTTGCTAGCTGTGTGACTTTGGGCAAATTGCTTAACATCTCTGTGACTCAATTTCCCTACCTGAAAAACAGGGATAATAGTACCTAGTTCTTTGGGTTGTTATGAAGATTAAATTAGTTCACATTTGGAAAAAGCATATTAGATGAAGCAGCAGCCTTGCTTCTAGGGATCCACCTATCTCAATGACGGTCACCATCAGTTCAGCAGTGTACAGGGGAGGAAAAGAAAAACCCGAGTGACATAAACTCCATGATTGCAGGTTGTAACTCACTTCTTAGGACCTCCCAAATGCAAGTATGTCTATGGAAGGTTCCAGAAAACAGGATATTTTCCCCACTAGACAGATGAGGAAACCAATGGTATAAATAGGTGCAGTGATCTTGTGAAAAGTCACACAGCAGGTGAAAGTTAGCTCATAAGGGAAACTTTGCAATGAAGCATTTCCTGAAAAAGCCAGGTTTTGTTTGTTTCTTTACCACCAGCAGGATAGAGATCTGTGTTTGGTGACTAACTAGTGAAGTTCCAGAGAAAGGGAATGACCCATCTCAGATCCTATCTCAGGCAGGAGCTGGGCTTGGAGTCCACCCAGGTGCTGGTAACTGTGGGCTGTAACTATCCACAGTTGGATCTGGATGCAATGTGGACAAGGCAAACAGAATGACCTGGGCTATTCCCTGGGGTGACGGGGCCAGCGAAGTTCACACTAGCTATTTCCTGACACTGTTATGCAACAGAAAATAGGGAAAGGCAGTCTGAGAGCGCAGCCTCTGTCTCCAGAGCTTCTGCCCACCCTGGCTGGGAACGCTCTGTTCTGGCTTCCATGGCCTCCCTGACCAGGTCACAGAGGCGCCCCTGGACTGGGGACCCAGCGGAAACTCATAGCATCTCAGCTTTAACATGGCCCCTTGACTCGCAAACCCCCCTCTCGTCCCTGCCCCTGAAGCTGGCGATGGCCTGAGAACACCACCAGCTGTGGTGTAGACCTCTCTCGTCCAGGATCTGCTCAGCCTGCAGATCCTGGAAATCTCCTGTGCCCATGCAGTGTCACCCTAAACCTTGCTTTGCACAAACCTGTGACTTGTTCTTTTCCCAGCTCGGAACACTGGAGAGAGAAGAAGCGAAGAAAAGACAACGGAGAAGGACTGGACATTGCAGGGTGCCTGCAGGGTTGGAGAGGCGCCATCTTGGACTTGTGTTTGGGACTTTCGGGTTAAATGGTACTTGGGGGGAAATAACTGGCCACTTGTGGCATTAAGGACTTTTCATTTTCTTTTTTTTTTGAGACTAGATCTCGCTATTTTTGCCTGTGGAACTGCAGACTCACATCGCCCGGGGTACCAAGGATTCAAGCAATCCCCAGCCTCAGCTTCCCAGGTAGCTGGGATTACAGGCACGTGCCACCACACCCAGCTAATTTTTTGGGACTAGGTCTCGCTATGTTGCCCCGGGTGGGACTCGAACCATGATTCCCCAGTTCCCACCGTGGCTTCCTAGGCTGCCGCTTACAGGCACATGCCACCATGCCCGCCCTGGCTTTTCGTTTTCCCTCTTGAATTCCCTTTTTAATAAAATTCCTTGTTAAACTGCATTTGTCTGGCAATTGCTCCACGGGGATTGATGGACTAAAGGCAACGTGACTAGCAGGAGCCGCATTTTAAAAGAATTTTTTTTTTCCCTGTGGCTTGTTGGTTGGCGGCTTCTGTCCCTTTTGTGTCCAATATCAAGCCCAGCCCACCCCTGGAGGATCTGTTGGGGACTCTTCTCCAGCCTCCGCCTGCTTCTGTTTCTTGGGCATCCCCCTTTCTGCCTGTCTCAGGACCCCAGTCTTTAGGAGAGGCCGCCTACTGAGACGCTTTGCATGAGTGGCCAGAGACACGATGACACACAAGTGTGCAGAACCACAAGCCTGGACTCCCCGGTGCTCCCTTTCCAGGACATGCCTCTGATTCCCGAGCACCCACCCCAAACGCTCCCCAGCCCTGCAGATTCCCGTGGGGTGTCTGCCAGGCTGCTCCATGGGCCCTGCAGCTCAGTCTCCAAGGTTCCCTTCTGAAACGCCCCTGAAGCTCTGCTCTCCCTTGACTCCACGTTCATCCTTTGTCTTTTCCTCTACACTGATCCTTGCTTGACCACCCCATTTTTTTCTCCCCACTCTACCCCCCGCCCCACACTTTTTCAGTTGGTTGTCTCTTAGGAGAGCGACAAACAGCTGTTTGCTGAGAGAAACCCTGAGAGGGGGAGGGTCCTGGTGGGAGCTGAGCCTCTTGACACAGGACCTTTTCTGGAAGCCAAAGCTCAGCTCACAGTCTGGGGGTGTCAGGACTGGAGGGGCAGCAGGAATGGAGTCAGGCATGCTCCCCCAGCCTGGCTGACTCAGAAAGACAGAACTGTGGAGTCTCAGGAGGCTTACAGGCCCCAAGTGCTACAGCAGGAAACCCACACACAGACCAGCAGGTAGGCAGGCAACAACCTAAACCCCTGCAAATCTCCCCTTTCATCCTTTCGCTCTTGGTCCCGGTGCTGTGTTCACACATGTGCAGGCTTCATGCTCGCTGACGTCTCCACCCAGCCCAGGCATCTATATCTATCATCAAAGGTGTCTATGCTCCGAGCTCTCCCTCCCACGTGTTCTTTGCAGTGTCACATGCAGTGTCACTGTGCCCGCCCAGCTGCACAGCGTCAGCCCAGTACAGCTGACAGCTGGAGAAGCTGATGGCAGGAGCAGAAAACCAACCTGAGAAGCCCACACTCCCTCACATGGGCAGAGCCCCAGCTATGAGCAAAGGTGCTGGGTCTGGGCAGCCTGGCCTTTGAGGGGAGACACAGGGTGCTGGGTATGGTTCTGTCACTCTACGTGGCTTTGGCTGCTCATCCATGGAGCGGCTCCAACAATCCCCGTTTGCCCCATATTTTTTGTTTGCTACTTCCCTCATGTGCCTGTAAATCCCACTGCCCTGGGGTCTGGCAGGGGACCTCCTTTCTTGCCATATACCTGCCTTCAGCTGGTCATCCTGTTTATTAACCTCTCTGTGGACCTGCACGAGTATAAATACATGGCTCCTCTCAAGGGCCCAAACACACTTGCAAGACATCACCTGGTTTCTCGAGGCCGGCCTCATACCCAGGTGTCTTATCCTCCCTCCCAAGTACCCTTAATAGAGAGAAACAGCCCTGTGGCCTAGGCGCCAAGTCCTCCCGACCTCACCGGTACCCTGCCCTGGCATGGACATCAGCCTCATCAGAATACTTACAGCAGCTTCCCATTGGCCATCCCTTCCCCACCCACTGCCTCACCAGATGGCCAAGCTGAGACCTGCACTAGGGGCCCACATGAATGCTATCACATGCATGAGCTCTTACGATCCTTAGCCACCTCAGCTTCTACTTAGTATGTCTGCCTTGATGTCCCTAAGCATCTCCTTTCAGATATCTGGCTTATTGCAGGAACAACAAGTGTTATCAAGCTCCTAATCTTAGGAGACTGATTTAGATGCCCCTTTCAGGAAGTCTTCCCAGATTTACCCACCACAGAAAGTAACTTTTCTCAGCTGGGCTCCCACAGCCAGTGAAGGTATTGTCATCCACCCCAACCAGGTGCTGGGTGTTACAACAGGGTAGTGCAGTCTAGCCTGACCCAGGGTCTCACCCCATGGCCAGCCAAGGCCCATTCAGAGCTGGCTTCATCCTGAATGAGAGAATAATTGAATGAATGAGCGAACGACCACCTGCCTATGGCAAATGTAGACTTTATTGATACAACTGAGGGGAAGCTTGAGGTACAAAGAGTGGGGCAAGAGACTGGCAATGAACCCCCCCAGATTCCCTGAGGTTCTAAACCCTTTGTTGACTCCCCATTGGTCCCGTCCTGCTCCTTCTTCCTCTCCTCCTCATGCTGCTTCTCCAGAGGCCCACACATATCCTGGAAGAGAGGGGAAGGAAGACATATGGGCTGGGGGGCGAGATCTGCTGGCAGGAGGGATGGACTGAGCTCTGGACAGTGTCTTGGCCCGTGCAGGGTGGCAGCCCACACTCTGCCACTTCCTTGCTGTGTGACCCTGGGGAAGTCACTTTCCCTCTCTGAGTCTCAGCTTATTCACTTCCAGAATGGGGGCTCAAGCATTTTAGAAAGCTGGCGTGTCCTAAGCTGTAAAACTTTTGCCCTCTGTCGAATCCCTCACAAAGCCCCCAATTTGCAGATGATGTAACTGAGGCTTTTTGCATCATTTTGAGGATAATGGTTGGGCAGCCATGTGGCCTGTCCTAGGTTACCATCAGTAGATTTGAGTGGAGGGTGCAGGCCAGAGGATCAACTCCAGTTCCTGTGTTCATCAGCCCTCCTAAGGGCTCCTGGGAGCAAGGAGGTGATGGTGCCACCAGTGGTCAGAGGAAAACATGTGGGGAAACTTGAAGAATATGTTTTTATTTCCATAACCATGAAAGTGCTTGATCTAAGTGTAGCCAGTTGATCAGCACTGAGTGACCCACAGCCTTAAACATGCCTTTTTCCACCCCACTCCCCCAACACTAGTCAGACCCCTGGAGAACCATATCTCACACCTTCCACTTGATCCCTGAAACAAAAAACCATTGATCCAAATGTCCCGGGGCTCTGTGGGTGATCCACACTCGGAGACGAGATACATAATGTTTAAGAGGTCAGGGAGGATTTGGGTGGATGCAGAGGTAAGGAAAATGACAAATTAACTTTGTAGTTCATCTCTCTCAAGGTAGAGACCACAAACTCTTGCAGTATCAACTCTGGTTTCCCACTAACCCAAAACTCGACTTTCTTGCAATACAGGGTTAGGGAGGTCCTTCTGACTTGAGAAACAGGCAGTATTTACAAGAGTTACACATGGAAGCTGAGAAACATCAGGTAATATTAAGTAATTGACATCACTGAAATGTCTAGGTAATAGTGGGGGAGTCTGAAGGATTTTAATTTTTTTACTTTATTTTATTTTTGATTAATATTTTTATTTTTCTCATTGTTTGCCGATATAACTTGTGTTTGTAGGCATGGTCCTCCCTCTTATCCCCCCCCACCCTGGTTCTGCCTCTGGTCACTCACTCCAGTTCCTTTCTCATTGTCAGTTGTTGGTTGATGATTGTCCCATTAGTCTCTTTGTTCTCTTCTGAAAGCAAGGATTTTTATTTCAGTAATTGTGGATATAGACATTGTGGTTAGGTCTTGAGCGGCTCCCAGAATTTAGATCAAGGATTTCAGCTTTTGCCAAGAAGTAGCTCCCACTAGCTGGGCCTGGAGCAGAGAAGTTTGCTGAGATACGCACCAAGTCTGGAACTGGGAGCAGAGTGTTGTTTGCAGCCCAGAGAGATAGAGGGAGGCCCAAGGCTGGAGATCCAGGGGAGAGGTTTGTTGGTTGCTCTGGGAGCACTGCTATTTTGAAGAAGTCAGAGGTGCCTGAAGCTGGGGCTGCTGATGGCTGGGAAAAAGAGGAGAGCTCGAGATTGAGGGAGAGTGGCTGGAGGGGGGCCAACATAGCCATTGGGGAATAGTGGGAGGCGTGACCAGATGCAACTTAGGTGGGCCTGGTAAGAGTATGGAGCCAGAGTGAGAGGCATGGAGAAGAGCTCCCGCAGGAAGAGTAAGTGGAAGCAAGAGGTGGAGCTCAGGAAGCTGGAGATAGAAAAGCAGAAGACAAGAATGAAACCTTGAACCTGGAAAGCTGGAACTTAGTGACCTTGGATCTAGGAAGAATTGGGAAGCTTGGCTCTTGAAACTTGGAATTTATGTCTGTTGAAAAGCTAGATTTTGTGAAATGCCTGCCTCAGGTGAATGGGCAGCTTGTCACCACCAGCTCACTCTTAAGGAGCTTCCCCTGGCCAGGCCATGTGGCCCTGTTCTCTCAGTCCACCATTCTCATCTCTCTTTTTCCTCCTTTTCTCTCTCTCCTCCCTTTTTATATGTCATCTCTTCCCACTTCCCATCTTGGACAGATGTGTCTTTTGTTTGAAAGGCCGGCTCCATCTTGGGAGTGCTTTTGGGACTTTGAACATTGAGTGGGGCTAAGGTAACTGGCTACTTATGGCATTAAGGACTTAACAAGCAATTCCCTTGTTAATTTCCCTTGTTAATCAGTCCTGTTCTTTAGATTGCTTTGCGAGTCTTGCAACTGCTATGGAGGTAGAAAGAACCTGGGGCCTAGAAATGAGGATTTTAAAAGTGCCGCTTATTTCCCTTGCCTTCCTGGCTTGAAAGGCTTCTTGCCCCATTTCCTCCCGTGTTCACCCAAATATCATAGGGAGGTAGATGCAAGAGAAATCTGATTCTCATGGTTGGCAACTGGAACCTGACTGTTTACATTGGGAATATATTCCAGTTTATTAAATATTTAACACCATTGAATTCTATATCGGTCCAAAGGGACAGAAGCCTCTAACAAGCCACAGGTCTGTATCACCCACACCGAGTAGCTGCCAGTAAAAATGCAGCTCAACAACAGGATTTTATTAACAAGGAAATTCAACAGGGAAAACAAAAAGTCCTCAAAGCCACAAGTGGCCAGTTCTCTTACCCCAGTCAGTTTTTACTCCCAAAGATTCCAAAGATACATCTCCAAGTTGGTGCTCCTTGGCCCCTCCAAACCTGAGGCTGACACTGCAAATTCCAGTCTTTTCCGGCATCTTCTCTTTGCTTTTTCTCTCTCCAGTATTCCAAGTTGTTCCAATTCTCCAAGATTCCTCAAACTTTTTCAACAGATACTGATGCAAGCTCAACTTTCCAAATATGCTGCCTTGCTGCGAATCCAAGCATTTTCTTTTCCAGGCCCACTTTTGGGGGTGTCTGGCCTCATTCATCAGGCCTGCCCTCAGCAGCCCTGGTCACTCCCAGCCTGCCATTCTGGCATCCGACTCTTCACCTCTGCCGGCCACTCTCCCACCATAGGGCTCCTTGCCACCACCAGCTCACTCTGAAAGAGCTTCCCCTGTCCAGGCCACGTGGGCCTGTTCTCTCAGTCCACCATTCTCGTCTTTTTTCCTCTTTCTCTCTCTCCTCCCTTTTCATACGTCATCACTTCCTACTTCCCATTTTCTCTCGTGGTTCTTTCAGGCTCCACCCACCAGGGAATTTTGGCACCAATATAATTTTTAACTGCATCACTACCCTGTATCAAATTCATTAATTAAATCTCCAGAATGTTAGCCAGGCATGGTGGCATGTGCCTGTAAGCAACAGCTTATGGAATCGTGGCAGGATCTGGGGATGGTGGTTCGAGTCCCGCCCAGGACAACACAGTGAGACCTAGTCCCCCAAAAAAAGCTGGGCATGGTGGTGTGCGTCTGTAATCCTAGCTACCTGGGAAGCTGAGGCTGGGGATTGCTTGAGTCTGTGGTACCACGGGCAACGTGAGCCTGCGATTCCATGGGCAAAAATAACGAGATCTAAAAAAAAAAAAAGTCTCCAGAATATTATATGTTCAAAGTTGATTTTATTTTAGAACTTTTGAGGGATCCTATCTGGGAATCCAGAGCAACGTTCTTGTGGTCTCCATTTGTTCATATAAGAGGTGCTGTGGGCAGCCTGACTAGGGCAAATGACCAATAGGGCTCATCTTCTCCTGTCCAGAGCCATTTCACTCTGGCCCAACCTGCAAAAGCTCAGACTGTAGAATGTGACATGAATAGATGCCAGCACAGAGCTCCTGAAATCCTTGGAATCTCTAAGCATATGGTGTCTTTGGTGTACTAATGTGTTGGGAGCTGTGTGTGCTCTCATCTGTTTCTGGCTTGCTTTGATAAGCTGCTGAATGTTTGCCTAATTGGATACGGAGGAAAAAAAGACAGTATGGTCGTCACCATCTAAAAAGTAATCTGGCCGCGCACGGTGGCTTGTGCCTGTAAGCTTCAGCCTATGAAGTGGCCGGGGCTAGGGATCGTGGTTCGAGTTTTGCCTGGGGCCCGTCACGAGACCTAGTTCCAAAAAAATAGCTGGGCATGGTGGCGCGCACCTGTCATCCCATCTACCTGGGAAGCTGAGGCTGGGGATTGCTTGAGTCTGTGGTACCCCAGGGCAACGAGAGCCTGCGGTTCCACAGGCAAAAATAGTGAGAGCTAGTCTCAAAAAAATAAATAAATAAATAAATAAAAAGTAATCTTTGGGGCTGGGCACGGTGGCTCGTGCCTGTAAGCTTCAGCCTATGAAGCGGCCAGGGCTGGGATCGCAGTTTGAGTTCTGCCTGGGGCCTGTAGCGAGACCTAGTTCCAAAAAAAATAGCTGGGTGTGGTGGCGCAGGCCTGTAATCCCAGCTATCTGGGAAGCTGAGGCTGGGGACTGCTTGAGTCTGTGGTACCCCAGGCAATGAGAGCCTGGGTTTCCACAGGCAAAAATAGCGAGACCTAGTCTCAAAAAAAAAAAAAAAAAAAAAAAAAAAGTAATCTTTGTGGAATGCCTCCTTCAGGTCACACTTTGGTCACACTTGAGCAGTCTCAGACAAAACTTGTCTCCTGGTAAAGACATGCTTGTAACCATGTGACCCTGGATCAAAACTCCATTTGTTACTAATTGCTTGATGCTTTCTATAAAGTGTAATCCTGAATAAATTGGGCTGTGAGCCACTTCTGTCAGGGCTTTTCTTGGCTCAACTCCAACCTTACCCTCCCCCCTCAGGACCTTTCCAACACATTGTGGCTGGCTGGTGACACTAGTGAGGTGACTGCCGGCCATGGAGGAGGGTCAGTACTTTGGGCAGTCTCAGGTTGGGGACTGATTACAGGGGTGCCAACCCTGTGAATACAGGATCGTAACTTTTAATCTCACCCATAGATCTCTGGGATGGGTAAGGGGCTGGAGGTTGATGAATCAACAGTTGATGATTGAACCAACCAGGCCTATGTGTCTCTCTTTGGCTGTCCCTAGCCTATATTGTTTTATCATAAACTGCTGACCTAGAATCAAACTGCTACTCTGAGTTTGAGTTGTCCTAAAAATGATAAAACCCAGAGAAAAGATAACGGGACCTGTGGTTTAGAGCAGGTCAGTCAGAAGCACATGTGACAAACTGGACTTGTGACTGGTGTCCAGACTAGGGATGACCTTATGGGACTGAGCTTTTCCTTTGTGGAATCTGGTGCTGTCTCCAGTTGCTATCAGGGCAGAATTGGTTTGCAGGATACCAGGTGTTACCTGGAGTTAGAGAATTGCTTGGTGCAGGAGAAAAGGCCCACTTTGGGAGCCAGATTGTATGGAGTAGAGATGAAAGTTGTTCCTAGCAGTGATAACAGAGCGTCTCTCCTAAGATGGTGTTCCTTCTGAAACTGAGCAAAACAGGGCCAGGGGATGACCCATGAGGGGGTTCTCACCCCCATTCGAATGCTTATATCGGCCGATATGATCCAAGATATAACCCCAAAGCAGACAGTGTAAAACAACAGGATTTACTTATTCAGAGAGGAGGAAGGAAGGCAGGGTGGGAGGACCAGATGCTGACTGTGAGACCCCAAATTGCATCCACCGAGTTGGGGTAAGCCCAAGGCATAGTGCCAAGCTGGCAGCTTCTCTCAGACTCTCCATTCCCCTCTCAGGGGTTTAATTGCCAAAACTCTCAGTCTTGTCACTTTTCCCATCAGCCCCCACTTGGGGGTGGAGTTTGAAAAGCTCCCCCTTCCACCATAGAGCTGACATGAGGGGGGAGGCTAGATAGCCACTCTTCCTAGTGTCAAAGTGGCTATGAGCGCCATCCTCCGGCTCAGAGGGCGCTCCTCACTGTTCCCTTAACCTGTCATCTTCAGTACATTCCAGCTGCCTCTGTGGGCCTTATACTCCCTGCAGAGAAGCTATTCAAAACAATCACAGTGATGTAAGATGGTGGTGGAAGCATTGTCCTGGCCCCACCACTTGTTATGACTTTGAACAAGCTGCTTAATAGCTCTGTGACTCAATTTCCCTACCTGAAAAATAAGGATTATTATAGTACCTACTTCCTTGTGCTGTTATGAGGATTAAATTAGCTCACATTTGGAAAAAGCACATGAGATGAAGAAGCAGCCTTGCTTCTAGGGATCTACCTATCACGGTGACAGTCACCATCAGTTCAGCAATATACAGGGGAGGAAAGGAAAAACCTGAGTGACACAAACTCCTCAATAATTGCAGGTTGTAACTCACTTCTCCAAACCTCCCAATGCAAGTATGTCTATGGAATGTTCCAGAAATCAGGATATTTCCCAGCTAGACTGACAAGGAAACCAATGGTCTAAAGAGGAGTGAGGTGTTCTTGTAAAAAGTCACACAGCAGGTGAAATTAGGTCATCAGGGAAATTTTGCAATGAAGCATTTCCTGAAAGCCAGTTTCTTTGCCACCAGCAGGGTAGAGCTGTCCAGTGACTAACTATTGATCTTCCTCATGAGCAGTCACGGAATACATTGGTCCTAATGAGGAGCCTGTGTCTTTGCTGAGGAAAGAAAGCCAAGGCAGATCTGCTCAAGCCCTGTTTTGTGACCTTTGCAACGCAGGAATCCTGATGCTCTTTTCTCCGCCTTCTTGAGCTCTCTGCACCCTTTTATCCTCGCCCAATCCCATGTGTGCACTTACATATGAACAATCATGGGGAGGACATAATACTCCAGGTGCTGGTTATAGAGATAATTGAGGAAAATGCCCGACTATCTCATGTTGGCCGCCAGACGCAAGGTACGAGAAATGAATCGACCAGAAGAGATTGCCCAGCCACAGCCGGGGGTCAAATGGAAATATGGACCATGAGGCAACTTCATTGACAAAAGGGGTATTTATAGGGACACAGGGTGAGGGCCTGTTGGATTTCAAAGAAGACAGACAAACCTGAGAGACAATTAACATTCTAAAGTCTAAAAGTAATTGAGGAAGGGGGAGTGTAGGCAGGTGGTCGCTATCTCTGAGTAAGAAAGTCAGCGGCACCAATGTGGTCTCAGAAGGTTATTTCAGTAAATCAGTCCCTAAGTTTTCTTAGGATGGTTAACCAGAGAGGTTTTCCTTATCTCGTCTGGAATGACCCTTCTGGTTTGCAAATGGCACACAGCAATCTCATCCTACAGTTTACTATGTTTGAACAATCACACCCTGGTTGGTAAGCAGGGGAGGTCCTATCACCCCTGTTTTGCAGAGAGAGAAATTGAGGCCCAGAGAAAGGGAATGACTCACCCAAGACCCTTCCCCGGGCAGGAGCTGAGCCTGGAGTCCACTCAGGTACTGGCCACTGTGGGCTGTAACGATCCACCATTGGGGCTGAATGCAGTGTGGACTAGGCAAACAGACTGACCTTGGCTTTTTTCCGGGGTTGATGGGGCCAGCGAAGTCTGTTGGCTATTTCCTGACACTCAGTTAAGCCACAGATCAGGAAAGGCAGCCTGGGAGCACAGCCTGTCTCCATGAGCTTCTGCCCACCCTGGCTGGGAACGCTCTATTCTGCCTTCTGTGGCCTCCCTGACCAGGTCACTGAGGCTCCCCCGGACTGGGAACCCAGCGGAAACTCATGGCATCACAGCTTTAATATAGTCCCTTAACTCGCCGCCACCACCACCCCCTATCCTGCTCCCACCCTTGGAGAAGCTGGCAATGGCCTGAGAACACCACAAGCTATGGTGTAGACCTCTGTCCTTTCAGCTCAGCCCACAGATCCTGGAAATCTTTTCCTGTGCCCATGCAGTGTCACCCCAAACCCAGCTTTGCAGAAACCTATGACTTGTTCTTTTCCCAGCCTAGGACCTTGGGTTTTCCCACACTCCAGCCTGCAGTACCACCGCCAGCTACTTACTGTTCCCCAAATATGGGGCACTTCCTTTACCTCCCCCCTGGGTAGGAGTTATTCCCTCCCCCCAGGGCCCATGCTCCACCCTAGTAACCTCTAGTCCTTTCCTCACAGCCTCAACTTGACCTGTGAACTCCTGTGTCAGCTGGTGACCAGGGCTCTCTGTTCAGCGTTCTGGAGCAGATGATGCTGTTTTAGGATGAGATTAACATTTGACTGGATCCATTAAGTAGGAAAACATGTGGGAGGGTCTCACCTAATCTGCTGAAGGTCTGAGCAAAACCGTAGGCTTGGGAAGCAAGAACTCCTCCTGCCTATCCGCTTGGGGTGGGACACTGGTGTTTTCCTGCTTCCGCACATGAACAGAAATACCAGCTCCTCTGGTCTCAAGATGCCAGCCATCCTGGCCTTCAGCTTTCCAGCTCACCCTGCAGGCCTTGGGACATCCCATCATCATAATCACAGAAGCCAGCACCATGTAGAAATTTAGTAGAAGTAGAAACTTAGGGCTTACATAGTGATGCTGCCAGTCTGGGCCAGCCGAGGGTTGAAGGCCCTCGGTGGCCACGTGGCCAAGCTCACATGGCTCACATCTTTACAAGATGGCCGATTCCCATCTCTCCTCCACTGAACCTCTCTCTCTATCCAGTCTCCATATTCGAATCTGCATCGAATCCTTCTCTTTGTTTGCACACCCTTTATATACCCTGATTTCCCGC
>PVHY01025500.1:0-18317 GCA_004024945.1 Uropsilus gracilis
ATATATATATATATATGATGTGAGTGGCACTGACTTCACATAAAAAGGTCAAAATAGAGCAAAGTTTAAAAGCAGACTCCCCGTCAGATTGGAATTTCTGAGGTTACACTGGATTCATGGTCCATTTTGTCTTCACTGCTGTAGTTAAATGGGATCGCTATGAAATAATACAGAGCAGATCTGTTTAGTAGGAGAGGATGTTTGCAATAGTCACTAAATATGAGGATTCTAAAACTTTAGGTAATGAGATACTTGTCTCCCCAGGTGTTGTTCAGAAAAGACTTGGTACTCAGAAAGAGAACCCAACTGAGCAAAATAAAAGGGCATACTTAAAAAACTAAGAGAACCCCTCCATCTTACAAAAAACTAACTAAATGCATTAAGTTCTTGGTAGAAACTGATGTCAATCAGTTCACTTTCTGTTGCAATTGAACAAAGACTCGATATATCATTTTAGTTTCAAAATTAATTATCAGATTTTTATTAGTTAGAAACAAGCAGAATTACTCGCTACCAAATCCACATTTCTGAGTGAGAAAATCTGATTATCTCAGGATGGATCAGAGGTCCATGGAGTTCCCAACTACTATGAACTAAGCAGAGACTCAAAAGGAGGAAATAGTAGACTTTATGAGAAACGGGAAACAGAAATGGGTGGTGAGGAGGCCCACATTTTCAGGAAGCTGACATAAAACATCAGAATTCCTTACCAAGGTGTAGAAGACAATCTATTTTTTGATGGTAAGTGCTATGGAGGTGGGAGATAGCCTGACATGATCTTATAAAGTGTCTGGGCACAGGTGAACTCAAAGCCCATATTCAGCTCTGAAGACATAGGTCCCTTTAAGAACAAATGCTCAGAGGTTGTGTTGGTTTCTATATCTGAAGAGAGGAGAGACATGGCACCCCATCCTACCCTGAGAAGTCTAGTTCTCAGATATTAACATCTTTCACATATTTTCAGTGAACAAAACCATGTGTCTGAACTAGCACACCAAAATACAGAAAAACAACTTGCTGCTCTCACATCTTTTAAAATACCCTCGGCTTCCCCTGCAGCACTGACAGGTCTGGCTGCCTCACAGAACCCAGTTCAGGACTCAAACCTCAGCAACTTCAATGCATTTTGATGACATTTAACCTTGCTTTCCTCACCTGGAGATTGCTTAAAGGTATTCCCTAACCATTTGTCTTACATGCACAATAGTGTTGTTAGAATGATATTCATGGACTCTGAAGATGATAACTAAATCTAGGTTCCATATGCCAAAGATAGCCTGGCACCAGCTGGATATAAATCTGTTCTCATTTCTCTGAGGAAGTTCTTTTTAAAATTCATGACTTAAAATGATTCTTTGTGCATTGCGTTTATATGTGTATCTATATACAGTTTTACTATAAAAAAGAACAGCATTTCTGTAATCTAAATTATATTATTTTAAAAAGAAATAAAAATTAGCATAAAGATAAATACACTGCAGAGGATTTCTCTAACTTCATTCTTGAGTTGTCATTGTATTCCTTGAACTCAAACCCAGTTCCCAGAAGGATTAGACAGGTGGTATATAGAATAAAACGTGTCATGCTTTTCCCAGAATTATTCCTCTGCTGTGAGTCCAAGAAAACTGGCTTAAACTTGTTTGGGCAATCTTCTTTTCGCTGAGTTTTCTCCTAGGAGATTTATTGTTCCGCAGACAAAATATGAAAGAGGTATCATACTGGAATAAATGCTCTAAGATACTGACACATAAGCAATCCTACTTTGAAACTACCCTGAAGAGTTCAGGTCACTGTCAGGTAGACATTCTTGTGTCCCACACATCAGAATAAAGGAATGTGGTCTTCCTTCCTTTTTCTTTATTTTTCAGGAAAGAAGTGACAGACCGATTGCA
The DNA here is from genome assembly GCA_004024945.1 of Uropsilus gracilis. Lineage (NCBI taxonomy): Eukaryota > Metazoa > Chordata > Mammalia > Eulipotyphla > Talpidae > Uropsilus > Uropsilus gracilis. The sequence continues at coordinate 1,893 of PVHY01025500.1, forward strand.
GAGCATATAATCTGAAGGTGAGGGGTGCCCAGTTACAAAGGCAACAATGCCAGGTGTGGCAGTACATGTTTCAGCAGGAACAGAATAGGAGGCAGCTGTGCCTAGAAAACTATCTCAGTTGGAAGGGGAATTTAGGTCATAGGCCCTGACCACACTTTAACTATCTGTGAGACTAAAATACACTGAGTGGAAAAATGATGTTGTATTGTCTTAGGGTCCTGATGAATTAGATGCAAGAATAGACAATACTTTTGAAAAAATAAATGATTACAAAAATTTATTAAAATGTCCAACTTACTTTGAGTCAAATCTATAATTAGTAAATTTATAATGATGTAGGCTTCTCTTCCTTGCAACCAAGGAGCCTTTGTTAAAGTATTGAAACATCCTGTACCACAGAGCTTTCATTTTTAAACAAGAATAATAATAGAAGATTCAAGAATAAAATGTAAAGTGAAAGTCCAAATTATAAAAATATGATATAACATGAAAGAAAAAATAGAAATTTGTAATCATAGAAATCATTAAGATTTTGGTTCAGTTAGTAGTGATTATGTATAGATACAGTGAATGTTTGTATTAGATGTATATTTAGAAAATATTTTTTTAATTTAGAATTTTGTATGACTCAAATTTCATATTGAATAAAAACAAAATTATAGCACAAATTTAAAATGTGATCAATGTTGATGTATAAGATGATTTGCAGCTTATGTTAAATATACCAATTCTATATTACATGACCTGGAACACAAAATTTCGTATTTATATGACTGAATTTTCTTACTTATAAAATTAGTGGGAGAGAACAAATCTCTATGGTTTCTCTGTTTCTGAACTTTAAATCATTCCACAACACCTAATTTTCAGTGAATGAATTGTTCGAAATTCAATCTAAGAGTCTAATGATTAATCAATTGACTAAAATGGCATTATTAAAGACAGTGGTGTTATTGATAAATAATGATAAAACATTTAAGTGTGATTTTGTAGTCCAATAGAAATATTACTAAAATAAACTCTAAGCCTTTGAATTAAATAATATACTTTCAACTGATATTTTTATCACTTAATCTATTTTAAAGTACCAATTAACACCAATTTAGAGGCCAATTTTGTTGATAGTAGCTATATTTATATTGATTGTAAAATAGATTTTAATCTATAACTCTCAGGAAGATCAGCATCTCCTTGACCCAGGTAAGATTTTTAAGATACTAAATAGCAAACTCTTTTCAACAAGTATATAATATTGAAAGTTTTCTAAAACAAAGATGCTTATATTTTCAAGATACTAGCAGTAGAGATATTTTGATGGATAATTTGCTTCTTTCTCATTTTTTCCCATACAGAATAGTCCTAGTTTCCCAGTTGTTCTACAGAAGTGCAAAGAGTATTATACTTAAAAAACATGGTTTATTAATATCATCTGATACCATTAATAACCTCTATCTTTTTAGGACTGATGTGTCTATAATCTTTAAACTTTTAAGATAAATGTTTAATATCTTTATGGGGGATAAGTCAAGGAATAAGCAGTATATTGTAACCTATAATAACTAACAAAACATCAAAATCACAGAAGAATTAAGCTCAAAGGACAATCTATTGACTCAATAACCTACTCTCTGGTCAACATACCCTCACTTCATCAAGGAACTTTTCTTTTTCTAGAAAATATAAGAAGGGAAGGGTACATTTAAAAAAAATGAGTACACATCTGTATCATTGAGGAAAGGTTTGGACAATCTGGGAGAGTGTCTAAGTGGGCATGTTATTTTAAAGGTAAAGGTTTCATCAAATAGGAAATTTTATTTCCAACAACAATGATTTTTTAACCTCAAAGAAAAAGTAAATATGAAGCATAAACAATAAATATTGCCCCAGACCATAGTGACATTAGTAAAAATTTAAATTAAAAATTTAAATAATAAATCATTAGTCAAAAATGAGGGAAATAACAATAACAAAAGAATCAGAATTCCTTGAGCAAAGTTGTAGGAAATAGTCCTAGCATCCAGATAAAAATATGTAGCCAAAAGGAATGCTGATCAAGCACCAATAAATAATATAATATAATATTTGCAAATGCAGGTCATAAATGAGACAGAAGGTTTAACTGAACAATATTTATTTGCAAATTATAGTATCTTTGAATTATATGTAAAATGGGTTGTTCCTTTAAATTTAGTGGTTATCCTGGGTAGCACAGGTTAACATGACATTAGGCAAAATAAAGAGAAGTATTATAATCATAATGGAGAAATGTCTTCAGCAGTTAAATGCCCAGAGGATTTAATTTAAAACTGAGTGGTGAAAAAAGTAAACAGTGGTTTCTAAGGTGCCTCTATGGATACTTTTCTGATTTAAAACAATATAGAAATGTCTTTTGTTTGATAAGTTTAAATATACCACAATGTACTGTAAAGGACATGTGCTTTGACTGAAAGGATTTTAAACATGGATATTCTTCACCTAAAACAAAAGCAATTTTTTTCTCCCAGTAATAATTAATATACTTGACATTCTTTAATTGTTCACTGATAGTGCTTTTATTTTTCATGACAAAATATTATACAAGGTAGTGAATTTCTATGATGCACAATTTGGTTTTTAAGTCTATTTGCTTCATAATTTAGAAAAATATCCTGATGTTTATATTCTGTTTAAGGCTTTAGAGACAATGACAAAATTGTTTCCTTTGGAGAAATTCTGTTTTATTGGTGTATAAAAAATGTGGTGCAGGCTAATGTGGGAAATTTAGTCTGTCACTTTAAATCAATAGTGATCTTCAGAACTATATGAGGTCAAACACTGTTCATGCTACCTTTGTAACAAATCATAATGTCACCGTAAGTACATACAGGGTGTTATTAACCAACAAAACCCTCATGGGAACAGGGAGATTTGTTGAAGACAGCAGCAGCAGAGTTCTGTAAGCAGATATTAAAAAAACACTATATCAGAACATAGAGCTAATGTAGCAGTAGATGGAAAAGTGGAATGATAAACAATACCAGGTGGTTTTATATTACGTGTCATGATAATGTTCACATTTCTTTAGAAAGACTTTCATTTTGATAAGGAGAAAGCAAAAAATCACCACTTCCACTGGAGCAGTTGATTTGAATAAGGAAAGCTGTCTTATTTTCCCTAATCACCTATCAAAAACATCTCTATCACTTCACATTATAAAAAAGAGGGGGGGGGGAGAATGGGAGAAAGAAGCATGAAGGTGATAATTGTGTGCAGTCAAAATGAGCTTGAAATAATTTTTCATCTGTCATAATATTTTTTGAGTAAATGTAGTTCAACAGCTCAGTGATCTTTTTATTTTTAGTTAATTTTTCAAATTATGCTTATTGAGATAACATTGTTTTACAACATTGTGTGTGTTTCATAAGTCCATATCACTACAAACTTTGTACCTTCCACCAAAGCACCAATAATTCTCTGCCTTTTGTTCTCATACACCTTCCTTGCTTGAAAAAGTAGTAAAAAAATCACATGTGTATTACAGTTAATTATAATTCAGAGATATCTTCCTACTTTGAATTCTTGTTGACAGTTACTTCAAGTAAAGAGATGCAACCTTAAAAGAAAAAAAAATGATGTGATTGTCCAAAGGTTGAACCTGAAGATATTTCAAAGCACATAACTAAAAGAAATTTACTTGGTTTTTAAGCATACAACATGGAAGATAGAAAATGGTCAAGAGAGTGAATATTTTAGAAGATTTTCCAAAGTTTATTTAGTTGGCAAAAAATACAATGCTTTTTTCTCAGGACAATCTAGAGTAATAAAGTAGGATTGAAAGATGGAATTAATACCCTATCAGTATTCTTGCATTCAGTATGTCAGGGAAGAAAAGAAAATTTCCTTCCCCTTTTGGAGTTCCCTTGGGCAAGTTGAACAATAACTTTGTTTAAGACAGGTAAGCTGAAGGGGGAAAATTCAAGTCTAATTATATACTTTTGGAAATCCACATGAATGTAGATTCTAAAGCCAGTGGGATAAAATGAGGGTATAATGCCTGGCCTAAAGAATAGGACATCTCCTGAGGAGAGAACTCAACTATCCCCTGAGGAGAAAACTCAAATTTTGAGAAGGGGGTGACAAATGACAAATTTCAGATACTCTGTTGAAATATTTTTACTACTTTACTGCTGTATGAATAACTTTCTCCAATTAAAAGAATATATATAATTCTAGACAGTCCTCCAATTTTACTTGATGTTTCTATGTAGTTAAGAGAATACTAAAAGCTTTTCAAGAACCTGATCTAAGTTCAATATAACTCACAAGTTGAAGTGGTGTATCTTGGAATTGTCTGTTCTGAACATTTTGGGGAGGTCTGCTTTGAAAATTTATCCTGATTGAAACAAAAGGAATAAGGAATTAGTGGGTGGGGTAGTAATAGGAAATCATCAATGATATTACTGCTAAAAGTCCTCATTATAGGGGAAGTCAAAGAAAAAACTCAGAAGTATACTTATTGAGAGATTAAATTAATTTTTATTTGCAGGATTACAGACTATACAATCCGCAACGTTAAAAGAGTTTGATCATATTAAATTCTTGTCCCATTTCTGTCCTTAATAGAGATTGAGGAGATGTGTTATTAGAGAGTGCCAGTAAATTATCTTTTATGCAAAACGGTATCTTGCCTCCTGTTTATATAGACGATCTTTGAAGGGAGAGAGGAAAAAGTTTTATCTTTAAATACAAAAAGAAAGGTTGATTTCACTTTGTATTTAGAAAGGTTGGACATTTCTTAACTCTTTTTTAATGTTAAGCTATATTCTCTGACTTAAAGGATTATGGAATATTTTAATTGCTTAACAGTGAACATAAAAATCAAGAATACTTTAAGAATTTGCATCTAGGGTCAGGGAAAGAATCAATCAGTTGAAAATATTAGTAGGTGACTAGAATTAAAAATGCAGTTTCAATTGGACTGCATACTACAAGTCATGATTGTCCACTTATCCGGTACACACATGCATGCATGTGTGTGTGTGTGTGTGTGTGTGTGTGTGTGTAGGGAAATTTTTCTTAAATTTGAAATTGAAAAATCTATCCACACATCAAGGTCATCTATGTTTTGAAATACTCTCCCTGTGAAATTGTAAAGAAAATGGTTACATTCATTTTCAAAAGAAATTAACATATCACTAAGCAAAGTAGATACTGGTAAAAGGTTTATAGCATGACTTCTTGAATGTTTAGGATCCAATGTACTTATGAATAAAAACAAAAGGTACTGAAGTAGTATTTATCACATGAAAGCACAATGACAGTTCACTCTCCTGATATCAGTACATCTGCACTTGTGTCATTATCATCCCTGCAACACACAGAGAAGTGTGCTTCCGTTTTTTTTTTTTTCCTTAAAAAGCATGATTAAAAAACAAACAAACAAAAAATATTGCTGTCACACCTGAGGTCAGGAAAATTGTATAAAAGATTTAATTCAGAGTGACTGGATAATTAGCACAAAATGAAAATCTGTTTTGCCTTGATAATATCTAGGATATTCTATCCTAGATATCAAGTCCTAAATCCAAGAAAATCTTCATAAATATCTGCCTCACCAAACTATTTACAAGCACTATTTACAAACAAAGTGAATTTTGTTTTTCCATTCTGTGTCTACAGCACTAATTCTCATGTATTACTTTCAGTGCATATAGCTCAGCGATGAAGCTTGTTATAAAAGTGGACTTTAGGGTGCATTAAACAATGATTGTATGTAGACAACAGCACATTAAAATGAGTTTTCTTAGGAACAGATGCCAGCTGGCAGGGAATAAAGCTCTTTATTGAGTTTTGTAACCAAGACACTTTATGTGTGTTCTACAAATACAATATTATATATAGTCAACTTTATTACCAGTATTAGGATGAAATAATTCAAATCTCTGTATGTAGACATATTTTTCTTTTTGCATTTTTACTTTGATATATTAAAGAGAGTCAGTTTCACAGGTTTTTCAGCAAAACAGAAATAATATTTAGGACCAAAAGTGATTCTGTTCATATTTAAGACAAAACCAGCACTAATTGTCAGACAAAAGATTTTTATTATATACTCAGAGGTGGATAACTTCTGGATGTGGGAACTGATTTTTAGTAATGATTAATAAGTGTAATAGATTGTCCATATGATTTATAATATTTGTATGCTATTACATGCATTAAATAGTCATATGCTGGAAATCATGAACCTGTTATAATTTTCCAAGAAATGTGTCATTTAGAAATGCTGTGGGTACACAGAAGTAAAGCAAGTATTCCTTTTGATTAATCAATTGTTAGTTTTAATTAACTGCTAGTTTCAATACTTGAGTATGGCAATGGGTTCAAGTACTAATTTACAATGTATTTTTTTCTTACCAAAGCATTTACTGTACTTCCTTTCCTTGTACTTTGCTTGAAACACCCTTCTACAGTTGAGGTCTGCTCTGGCTCCTTTGCATAAACAAGGTCTAAAATCAAATTTGATTTTTTGGAAAGACCCTTCTGACACTATTTTAAGTCAAACATTCTATTCTGACATTCTCTGTCACTGTAACTATTTTATTATATTTTATAGTACTCAACTAAGTCAGCACTTTTTCTTTCAATATTTCTGTTCTCTATTCTACAATTTTATCACTTTGAGAATTTGTATTCAATCTGTCTCACTCAGAGATGTAAATGCATCCTATCATGGGAAAGAAAAGACAAAAAAATAATTTGTTGAATGAATAATGAGGACCTTTTACTTGTCCATGTTTCAAATATTGTCAGGTTACATTTCTCTTTAATATTTTTCCTGTTATTAAATTATTAATACTAGCATAAATACAATTAAACAAATGGAATCTTGTTCATAAAATAATGGATTTTAGAGTTCTGTCTAGTTTATTCTAGAAATTAAAATAATAGATTCTGGAGTTTAAAATCTGTAATCTTGTTTAATTTAATGCTTTTGTGATCTTACATATTAAATTTATCTTAATGTAATTCAGTATTTTCATCAGTAAAATGAATAATAGTGATTTTATAAATGATTTTATAAATATGTTATTTTCTAAGAAATGTCCAATACACAGTAATAATCCAGAAGTTAGTTTGTTAAAATTTCAGTGACTAATTATTATAGATCATCTCATGTTTCTATTTCTATTTTTTTAACTTATTTCACTTAGCATTATCCCCTACAATTCCTGTAAATGGTAAAAGTTCATCTTTTTGTGTAGAGCTGAGTAGTATTGCTTGTGTGTGTGTGTGTGTGTGTGTGTGTGTGTGTGTGTTGTGCACGCACATTACATCTTCTTAATCCATTTCTCTTTTTTGGGGTACTTAGATTGAATCCATTACTTGGCTGATATAAATAGTGCTGCGATGAATATAGGAGTGTATATATCTCTTCAAATTCTGGGTTTTCACTCAGGATAGATATCTAGGAGTGGAATTGTGATTGTTCCTGTGCATATCATTAAAAGAATACAAAACTAATTATTGTATATACCCATTTAAAAACTGAAAAGAACTATCATGTACTAGTTGAGTTTACTTAAAGTTTCTCATCTACATTACTATCTAATTTCCTCAAGAGTATCTAATCTTACATTGCAAATGGATCACCATACTGTTTTCTATATTACATTAGCAGATGTTAATTTTCTCAATAGGATAAATTAAATATCCTTAAAATATTTTCCAATTGAGAAGTAGGGACATGAAAAAAATTCCATCTAAAAACATTAAGTACACTATACTGATAAGCCTTTAAAAGATATATGCAGATTTGAGTAAAGTAAGTGAAGCTCCCAAGGTCCACAGTTAAGTAGAAACAGGATGGAGGATTGCAGGACAGAAATTTTAGGTTTTATTGTTGTTATTTTTTTTTTAATGATGGGTGCCTTTAGCACTGGTCAGTATTTATAACTTTTGATTTTCAATAGTGAGAAGTAGAACTTTCCACTCTAATTTATGCATTTTCTTACATTAGGATCATCTTCACTAGTTTTAAAAAAAAAACTATAGACATAGAAGAGAGTCTTAAAAATAAATGGAAGATATCCTTTTGCACATGGCATGCACCTTTGTACTAACAAGAAAGAAAAGCTAACTCTAAATTGCTAAAATTCATCAATGGAAATATCACATATAAGTATTACCTTGTTTATTATACCTTTCCTGATAGCCTCTCATTATGGAATCCATCCCTTTCCCAATGTCTTTTGTCTTAGCTGAAAATAGTACTTGAGGTGACAACTTGAGTTGTTTTAGGGAATTAACTCAGTTTGGATGTGATTGTTGATACATTTCCAAGAGAGAAGGTTGCCAGTCACCTCCTCACAAACTATTTATCCAGGAAGCATGGTAACAACTCACTGGTCAGTTTATGCATGACGATTGAGTTTGGATTACTTAGGTTTTGCGAGTTCCCTGCTGATGGACCAGTTTGAATAATTCTGGAGGAGAAGAAAGACAGGTATCCTCTACAGCTGTTTGATATCTGATCCTGGAGCAATTAAGGCTAGTGTCTGCTGGCCTGGTGGGTCCAAACTCCCCTAACAGAGAAGAGAAGATGGGGAGTTAATTTAAACAATAGCTCAAGTAAGGGAACTAACCAGTCTTTAGAAAAGGTCTCTATACTGTGCCAAGACAGAAAAAAGAAGCCAAAAAGCCCTCTGTTATATTATTTACCATTTACTAACCATATGCAGATGTAGTGAAATAGAATTTATATCATTATAAGTATGTAGTAAAGATTATAACTATTTTTAGTCATGTAAGTCAATTGGTGAGGGAGAATGTTGATGTCTTATTAACTATGTCAGGAACTCAATAAAATGATGACACAGTGTTCTTTCCACTCATTTAATAGCAGTGGAAGCCACAGAGCCCAGTGATAGACCTTTAAGTTAGAAAGTTTTGCAGTCACATAGCTGAACTTGCAATTTTGTGTACCTGTCATCCTGCCAGTACCTGATCTTTAGTTCTCCCTTTGTCTTTACTTTTCATTATTTCTGATGATCAGGTCTACCAACTTGACCTTAGTTCTGCTCTAATTCTACCAATAGCAGTTTTACCCCTGTGTCAACCTTTTATCCCAGAGTCAACCTTCAACCTCCATAAGCTCAAGACTATGTAGCAGTTTGGAAGAGATGCCTTGTGTACCCGGAAAGAATTTTAGCACTTGGTGTTAAATCATGACGGTGGTCAAGGTTTTGTGACATGAACTCTTTCATACTATTTTATTAAAATCAAAATATAGTAGCAGCAGTTTATTTACCATATGCTAAATAACTCTTTTTTTCCACTGGTCAATGTCTTTATTTGATATATATTGTATGAAAGATTTTAAAATGACATGCTACTTCTTTCTAAAATAAAACGACAAATTTGTAGATACTAGTTTTTTACAGTTTTTATTTGTTGGCTCATCTTTTCCTTTGCCTAATAAATCTGCTTTTACTGATGTAATGTCCATTGTAATGTAATAAAATATATATTTTAGGAAGGTTGAATTTACAAGTCTGAAAATACACATATTACTTATGGATAAGATAAAGAAAAGCAAATATACTCTGAACACTGAAGAAATGCAGATAATTCGAAGGCATATAGTAATTTCAAGCTGTGTTGAACAGTAAGATAATCTGTTTCTTCTTGGTGATAAACATGTATTTCTGAGATAGGTATTAAACACTGGTGCAGCACTATGTTGGCAAATGTAGTATTCAGAGTTGGAGGGAAATATGACTGATTTGTCAGAAGGACTGATGGATATCTCACATTATTAGTGTTTCCTAGAACATGCTATGTATTCCAAATTTAAGTAAAAGACACCACTACCTAGTTTTATAGCTTCTCTAGCACCTATATCATGGTATCTTCTACTTTCCTTCTGTCTGCCAACTCTCTCAATTCTATCTAACTTAGACAAATTTCTGTTTCCAGTGATTACCAAACCACTTTGTTCCTTACATGGCCTTACTGATGTCATTTGAGCTTAAAGAACTGTCTTGAAGTGTGATTTGTCCTTTAGTTTCACTAGACTCTACTGCCTAGATCTTTTTTAGCCAAGCCCATTTTTATCAAGGCATAAATTCTTATATTCAAATACCATGTATGTGTCAACCAGAAGAATGTCCCAAAGAGCACTGGGGTAAACACTCCCAAGGCCTACATATCTAACCACATAGTCATCCAGCTCCAGATGACCTGTCAACTGGAAAATTGTCCCAAGATGCTAAAAGAAAGGTCCTAGTACCACCCCAGATCCCACAAGACCGCAACTAAATTACCCACCTATTAATAAATACCCAGAACAGTGGGAAAGAAGAATCTCTGCACAACAAAAGCCTTAACTATAGCAGAATAAACCCAAAGCAAAGAAAACTGAAAATAGCCAAGCAAGTTCTTAGGAGAGCAGTACACCATAGGAGAAAAGAAGTGTCCAAAACCAAATCACAATACATGTAAGAGCTTTTATACCTACCAAAGTAACTTTCCATGATTAAGAAAATTAAATAATTGAAACAATACAGCGAAAACTAGAAATACAATTCAGTGATATCCAAGAAAACTCAGAAAAGCAAATGAAAAGTATGAAAAACACAACCAAGGATGAGAAGATTAAAATTTAAACTTTAAGAAAATAATTGAATCAAAAGATTTTAGGGAGATGAGTGGAAATGAAAATTTCTAAACAAAGTCAAGGAAGTAGAATAAATCACTGAAAAATTGAATTAGTGAATTGGAAGATGTAAATAGAGAATTAATCATAATAGAAAAAGAAATACAAAAGAGAGAAATGAGCAACACTTCAGGAATTATATAATATCATTAAGAACTGTAATGAATATAAGAATCATAGGCATTTCAGAAGCAAATAAGAGAGAACAAAGGAAAGAAAACCTCCAATTTGGAACAAGGAAATATTATAAATATAGGAAGCTAAAAGAACCCAAGTTACCTAAATGAAAGGAGAACCATAGAAAGACATATAGTAGTAATACTTCCAAGATACCAAGACAATAAAGATAATCTGTAAAGGAACCCTAAAAAGGCTAATGTCAGATTTCTCTAACAGCATGTGGAATGTGAAAGCAGGTAGCGAGATGGAGCTTCAGATAAGAGGAACACCTCTATCTCTCTGGTTCCCTCTGGCACACTAGGGGGTGGTCAATAGCACATCTCTCACCTGTAACCCAGCTTCCTAACCTCTTTAAAATGTCTCAAGAGACCTATTAGTAATACTGTTGACCCCAATGGTAAATTCTTCTGTTATCATGCATCCCCACATCCTGCCGTCTGCATGTCACATATGCTTTGCTACTTCCTCTTGACATCATTGTAGCTTTTCCTTGCTGCTGTATATGAGACCTGAACTAGCTTCCCAAGATCCCCATTCTGTGGGCTAGCCTCACAGATCACTATCAGTCTCTTCCATCTCAATTTCTTCTTCATTACACACACAACTCCTAACAAAGGCACATTATGGCAAGTAGCGAATGGAGAAAAATACTCAAATACTTCAAGATAAAATCTTCCAGCCAAGAAGACTATCATATCCACTTCTCAACACACAAGCTAAGCCAGCTGTCTACCCACTTCAAATATACCCTATTCCCTATTCAAAACTAAAACCCTATGAAGGGATCTTTCCCTACCTCTCTCTATATCAGGGGTACCCCACATCTTTGAGCCTTTTTCTGATCGTTCTTTCTCATTCATGTTCTAGTACAAATGTACCACTTTTTCTGAAAATATTTATCCCTCCATAGTCTTCTTTCCCAAGTGGCAGTGTTTGTATTTATTGATTCTTGAAGTTCTGGGACTAATGTTGAACTTTATGCATCTTTGCCTCTCACTTTTACTTCAGAATTTTAACTCTCCCATCTCTGCCTAAAGGCACAACATTTTGAATATCCTACTGCATCATTTATTATTGGTCTCATATACAGTAATATACAGAACCCAGGTCTCTTGTTCTTAATTATTTTAGTTTTTGCTCCAGCCTAACTCTGTAACATTGCTCCACCAGAGTTATGATGGCTTTAGTTTTCATATAAAGTACTTAATTATTCATCAAAACCATTCATCTGTTGACAAATACCCAGAAAATATTTATGTCTCTTTAATGTGACCTTAAGTATTTGGAAAAGATAAGTCTAACATTCATTTTTCAAAAAAAAAAAAAAAAAAAAAAGAATATTGCTTTGTGACTTAAAAAATCAAATAACTTTTTTTGAAATGACAAAAAGGTAAAAATTTTGAAATGGTGATGTTATTTGTTTCAGGAGATACAAAGGGGCATGATGCATTTAAGAAAATGTGAAGTTAAATAGAGTGTTTTTTTGAAGGTATAGCTTTGTTTCTATTTGTTATTTTATTTATTTTAGTTATTGACTTAAACTTTAGAATAGGTTTTCATGTTAATGGGAATAATATTGTAGAGTCAGAAAAATCAAGGTCAAATGAAAAGAGATCAAAATCAAAGAGAAATACTGACACCAGTCTATAGATACAAGCCTGTAGTTTTGGTTATGAGAAAAATAATAATTTCCTTCAGATAAATTAACACTCCTGTTGAATTATGAGGCAAAAGTCACTTGAGAATGTGATGAGAAAGAAGGTAGGTTGAGGAAAAAAAGAGAAAACAATAAGCATGATAGAGAATGGAAATGAAAACGTATTGTATTATCAATATTCATTTCACACTTTTGAAAATACAGTAGGATAAAAAATGTTTGTATTATTTGATTTAACAACACTGAAATATTTGGGCAATCTCAGTGTAATGATCAGTTGGTAATAATCAGTCTTGGTGTTTTATTTAGTTAAGAACAGAGAGACAAAGGGAAATGGATTGAGGGTGACACCAAGATCACTGAATCAAAAGTTTGACAATAAAGGAAGATAATAGAACTGATAGAAAGAGGAAACCATACAGTGAAAATACGTATGAAGTTGACAATTATACCCAGATATGTCTAAATAAAATAAATCAGAAGAAGGAATAATGTAGAGAGAGTGCAATACTTGAAGCAGATTTTGGAGATTTTTTTTTTTTCTGATGAGGATAAGTTCATGATATAAACATAGGAATTGGTGGCTAAATGTAATCAGGTGAAAGCTTTTGACTACAGGCCAAATCACTAGAAGGACAGATTTAGAATGCCCTACTCATGGACTTTAAAAATGATCCTGTAAAGCTTTATATATAATAAAGGTGAAGAAAATATATTAATTATGCTCCAGGTCATTTATGTCCCTAACATTTTTCTTCCATGTGGTAAACAATAAAAATAATGATTTCTTAATATGAAAACATTGAAGAAATGCAATTTATATCATTGGAGCAGTAAAAGAATTGTTTTTAAGCATGTGTTCTTTGTGTTTGCATTCAGGGATCTCACATAAGGTAGACGGTGTTAGTAAGTCATTTGGACCTCTTTCCTACTTGTTTGATTTAAGACAGGTACACAGAGTTTGTGTAAGTTCAAATTGATGCTTCCAGCCACATTATAAAGTATGATAGTGTTTAACTTACTACAAAATATATATCTCTGTGATAGTGTTATATGTTGCTCTCTCCTCTCGAAAAACAGAATGTCCCCTCTATCACAGAATGGAACCTATTATAGCACAGTCTTTATAGATGTAATTAGTTAAATTAAATGAGGTCATACTAGAATAGTGTGGATCTTTAATCCAGCATGATGGGTGTTCTTACAGACAATCATGTTAACACAGAGAGTCACACAGCTACCAAGAGGAGAAGCAAAAGCTGACAGGAGATTGGAATGATGTATTTGTAAGCCAAAGAACATCTGGGGCTACTAGAAGTGGAAAAAGCAAGAAAGGATCTTCCCCTAGAGAGTTCACAAGTAGCATAGCCCTGGCAACATCTTGATTTCAGATTTTTAGCCTCTAGAACAGTGACACGATGCATTTCTAAATTTCTGTTGTTAATCTTTCTAGTATGTGGCATTTTGTTGAAACACTCCTAGAAAACAGACAGAGATAGAGATGATAGATTAGATAGATAGATAGATAGAGAGAGAGAGAGAGAGAGAGAGAGAGAGAGAGAGAGAGATAGATAGATAGATAGATAGATAGATAGATAGATAGATAGATAGATAGATAGATAGATAGATAGATAGATAGATAGATAGATAGATAGATAGATAGATAGATAGATAGATAGATAGATAGAGATTTAGGGATATTTGGAAAGTCAAGAGACCTTCAGTTAAGTTATAGTTTTCATGGGGTGACTTACAATCCAAAACCAACCCCAAAATAGGAGTTTGACTATAAATCTCCATGTGGGGAAAAGGCAGCACTTGGCTAAGATGAGTCAGCTATGGGAAAAGAATACTATTGGGAAGGAAAAGTTTATGATCTATTGATGTAAATATACAGGAACATAAGTTATTTAGAAAAAGGTCATTAAAAATCATTTTTTACAACATTCATTGAACCTATCACTTCTACCAGAAATCTGTCTTTCAAAATGTATGAGTTCCTGAAATATATTTCAAAATTCAGAACACAAAAATTCCGAAATTTTTTCACTGAAAGGGAGCAATGAGCAGTAGTATAATACTAATGCTTGCTGTGTTTGCATCCCTAGCCTATCAATAATAAACTTCATGGAAGAAGTTATCAGTATTATCTGGAAGCTGTGGGGTACCAGCTAATTTGTAACTGAAAGAAAAGATCTAATGCCTAAAATTTAAAAGACAATTAAATTACTTTGAAAAAAAACTTCTTTTCTCCATAGGGAATTACATATGCAATCCCCCTGTAGTTTCTGCTTTGTTGGTAGGTATGATCTTATTCCTGTTGAATAAATTTGGTGTTGTAAATCAATATTATGTCAATAGAAATAAATAAAAGGCATCTTGCCTTTCGTTTAGGCCTATAAATGACATAATTATGTGGTGTGATTTACAACTAATAAGATCTGGAAACATGAAACTAATACTGTTAATAAATCATTAAGTAATAATAATTTTAGAGATTAGAAAACCAAGTAGAGGAGAGAATTTACCACCTTGTCTTGGAAACATAGTCATGAGAAATATAGATTCTCAACACCAACTTAATTACTTAAATATTAGGTTATTCCTTAAATTAGTAATATTTGAAGCTATTATTTGTGTATTTACAGTTTTTCCTGTTTTAAAATAGCTCCAGTTTTTTAAATCTTGTAACTATTTTCATTTTATTTAAAAATTTAAATCAGGCCGACACGGTGGCTCATGCCTTGTAGGCTTCAGCCTATGAAGCGGCAAGGCCTAGGGATCACTGTTTGAGTCCCGCCTGGGGCCCATAGCTAGACCTAGTTCCAAAAAAATAGCTGGGCATGGTGGTGGGCACCTGTAATCCCAGCTACCAGGGAAGCTGAGGCTGGGGATTGCTTGAGTCTGTGGTACCCCAGGCAACAAGAGCCTGCAGTTCCACGGGCAAAAATAGCGAGACCTAATCTAAAAAAATAAAAAATGAAATCCTGGCTTGCCTGCCACAAACACAGGGCATCTTCCCCCAGTGTGTCAGCTCTGGTTCCCACTGCCCTCTCTGACAACTTCACTTGCTGGGGATATTTAAATTACCCACCCCAGAAGGTGAGTGCAGGGTATTGACTTGCTTGTGCCAGCATGGCACAATTGCAGTGCCAAAAAGGAGACAGATAATAACAATAATAATAAGTAAATAAAAAAACATGGGACCTGCTACCTGCCAAAATACATTTCAGGGGAAATACTATCAAGGGAAAAAAAAAAAAAAAAAAAAACAGGAATGAAAGCAAGGAAGCTAACCACTATAGCAACACAGGCACAAGACAGAAGTAATCACAACCTTGCAAAGTACTCTAATAACCATGCCAACCAATACAAGTGCTACAGTCTCCCACCACATAGTATAATTCTGAGAACAAACAACATGAAGAAGAAAAACCACAAATGTTCAAGCAAGCTTTACAAGAACTACTTCACCACCAAAGGAGAGGCTGTTCCAGAAACCAACAATGATGATTTAGAAGAAATGTCATATATGTAAGAGAAGGATTTCAAACTTAGGATGACAAAGACTTTCAATGAATTGAGAGAAGAACTCAAATTCAACATGACAAAAATACATGCTGAGTTAGAAATATACACAGATAAATGCATTAAGAAATAAACACATTTCACATTTGAAGAACTGAAGAAAAAGAAGAAATCCCTAAGATAGAGGCAGATAGAAACACAGGATTAAAAAAAAAAAAGTAGACGAAATCCATGAAACTAGACTAGAAGAAATAGAAGAACAGATCAGTAATCTTGAACACTGAAATTAAAAGGTCCAATGAAGAAAAAGAAAGAGAGGCTGGGCACAGTGGCTCGTGCTTGTAAGCTTCAGCCTATGAAGCGG
>PVHY01025501.1:0-18340 GCA_004024945.1 Uropsilus gracilis
TGGCCAAGCTCACATGGCTCACATCTTTACAAGATGGCCGATTCCCATCTCTCCTCCACTGAACCTCTCTCTCTATCCAGTCTCCATATTCAAATCTGCCTCAAATTTTCTTTGTTTGCACACCCTTTATATACCCTGATTTCCCGCCTTCCAGGAAATCTGTTTCACCTTGACTATTTCACCTCTTTCTTCCCCCTGCATCCCCCTAAAGGAAAATTCCAGCTAAGGTCATTCCCCCATTTTAATATTACCTGTCCTTAAAATCTGCAATCTTAAACAGGAAACAATGGGGGGGGGGCACACCCTATCACTTTGACATTAAACTTATTTTTATAGATCAATAACTTGCAATTATCTGAAAACAACAACTTTCTTCTTTCTAACTACATAGCAACTAAAACAATAAATTACAACAGATTAAATGAAGACGTGAAGCCAGGACCCCAATATGGACTGTATTGAAGCTGGGACCCCAATATGGGTAGTATTAAAATTTAGGCATTGATGCCATTAACTGTGTATGAAAAACACAGAGGTAAAGGAGGCCTAAACAGGAAGGGTGCTTTTACTTTGTTGCAAATTCCAGGTGTGGACCTGGAAGAGAAAATGCATCACCTAGAGGGTGTGTAGAGGGAAATTTGAGCCTTTGGCTTTTAGAGAGATTAAAAGAGACAGAGAGAGATAAAAAGGAAAGGAGCAGTGACTAGAGATTTGGGAAGAGGAGAGACATGAGAATAGCAGGCGGGTAAAGATAGCCTGTGTGACCAAGCTGGGCAGAAGACCCCTGGAAGTGACCTGGTGGTGGCAAGAAGCCATGGTGGCTGGCAGAAGAGCAGTCAGTGTGGAGAGTGTGGCACCACAGCAAGGTGGCATAGTGAGCTGGTACCTGGAGATAACCAGGGATTTGGAAAACTGATTTGTGCATCAGCAATTGTGGAAAAAGTTTGAAGCTCCTTGGAGAAGCAGACCAGTTCGGAACACTGGAGAAAAAAGAAGAAAAGAGAAGATGCCAGAGAAAGACAACTTTGCAGAGTGCTGGCCTCCAGTTTGGAGGGGAAAAGGCACCATCTTGGACATGTGTTTGGGACTTTTGGACTAAATGGTGACTGGGGTAAGATAAGTGGCCACTTGTAGCTTTAAGAACTTTTGTTTTACCTGTTAATGTTCCCTTGTAAATAAACCCTGTTGTTAAACTCCATTTTGAGTGTCAAATGCTATGCATGGGTTGATATGAACCTGAGGGAACCTGGGTGGGAGAAGCTGAATTTTAAATGTGGCTTGGTTGGAGACTTCTGCCTCATTTGTATCCTGATTTCAGAAGTAGATTTAAAGTGTACTGTCTTTTATTAAGGTAGACATTTATGATATTTGTAAAAAAATAAAACAATGTCTTTTCATTGAATTATAATCTGTTTGGAGTATAGTTTTCATTAAAAAAGGTAATTTTCATAAAGGATGCTATTTATTCCATAAATTTTTAATTTTAAATGAATAAATATTCATATCTTAAACTTTTTTGTTTTGATTGTGATATAGTAAATGTATACGTAACAGAATCTTAATGGGTTTATCTATCTCTATTCTTGATTTTAGATGTGTTCTTACGATACTAGCCAAAGTGCCCTTTGTAAAACATATGGTAGATTGTTCTATTTATCTGCTTTAGACATTTCATTGCTTCTGCCACCCTTCAAATAACCTAGTGATTCCAGGTCTATTTGGCCCTACTTAGTCTTCTGATCTCTGACCCCATTTCTTACTTTTCTGCTCCTTTATACCTAGCTCCAGTCATGGCAGACATTAGCTGTCAAATTATTCCCATAACTCAGACCTCTGATCAAATGGTATTTCCTTAGAGAAAATCTTCTTGAGTTTGCTTATCCCAATAGCCCCCAACCCTGATTTCTTTTAACGCTTTAGTCTTTTAAAACATTTATATTTTCTTCACCTCATTTGTCATTAAGTTTTATATTTTATCATCTAAATGTCTGCTCTACATTATAAATGTCATAATTTTCAATTAGCAATTATCGCATCTTGGATAAACCTCATTGGCTACAATACTGCTGTTGCATGTAGCTTGTAAATGTCATAAAGACTTTGTTTTGTTTGACACTTTATCCCTCATGTTTAAACTAACATGTAACACATAGTAGATTATCAATGATTATTTATTAAGTGATAAATAGAAACCCAAGACAGATAAAACCATACATGTGAAATGAATTAATACTTGGTCGAATTAAATAGTGTCATATCTCTGTGTGTCAGAGTCCAGTGAGAAGAAAGAATTCACAATGGCAAATTAGACAAAAAAAATGATACAAGATGGGAAGGTTGAGGTAGGCTCCAAAGTGTGGAGAAGGCCTAACAGACTCAGATGGAGGACTATGGGTGTGTTGGTGTTAAGTGTGTTGTGGTGACATACATTTAAAGAGGTGCAGGTCTCTACCTCTAAACTGTGCACAATGTTTTGTAATAACATTGTCTCAATGAAAGACAATACAATTAAAAATTATTAACCAGTAAAAGATGGTTAGCTACAAAGGGAGAAAGAAAAGATTAAGAAATACAGAAGTGGCAAATATAAAAAGTATTTACTATTTCTTGAACTGAAAGAGAGTGAAGAGGGAAAAATTAGGAATCTAGAAGAGGCTTCCACCTGATAGCGGGTCAAAAGGGCACAGAAACCTCTAACCAACAAGCCACAGGGCTGCATCACCTGTGTGTGCCATACAAAAGCAGTTTAAACAGCAGGGTTTTATTAATAAGAGAAATTAACTAGGAAAACAAAAAGTCCTTACTGTTACAAGTAGCCAGTTATCTTACCCCAGTCACCATTTGCAGTCCCAAAAGTTCCCAAAGATGGTGCCACTTTGCCCCTCCAAAACTGAGGCAGGCACTCTGCAAAGTCCAGTCTTTCTCTGGTGTCTTCTATTTGCTTCTTCTCTCTCCAGTGTTCCGAGCTGCTCCGCTTCAAGGTTCTTCAGACTTCTTCCACAATTGCTGGTGCACAAATCAGCTTTCCAAATCTCTGGCCATCTCCAGGTACCAGCTCACTATGCTACCTTGTTATGGTGCCACACGCTCCACACTGGTTACTCTTCTGCTAGCTACCATGGCTCCTGGCTACCACCAAATCTCTCAGGAGCCACCATGGCTCTTGGCTACCACCACCTAGGCCTGTTGTCTTAGTCTGCCATTCTTGTCTCCTTCCTTCCTTTTCTCTTCTCTCCTCATTCTTCCCTTTTTATATGCCCTCTCTTCCCCCATCCACCAGGGTATTTTGGCGCCAATACCATTTTTAACTGTGTCATTACCCTACATCACTCCCTCTGCACAAGACAGAAGTTCAATCTCTGGAGAGGGTATGGTGGCTGCAGACACACTGCTTCAGTGACAAGAAACTTACTGAGGATATAGCCATGCTGGGCCAACCACCAACTGCAGGGGGGTAGAAGGCTCCATTGGAGTGTTCAAGAGATGAACTGCTCAAACAGTACTATTTAACTTCTTCTTGGCACATCAATTGGCTGCCATATCCAAAACAGCCATTTACAAGCAACAGGGGAAGCCCCTTCCTCCTGCCTGACCCTTACAGTGTCCCAACAGCTCCCTCTATTGAAAAAACCTAAAGCTGAGGCAGCTGTGAAAGGAAAACTCTTCAGAGATGGCTCCCAAAACAGGTCAAGAAGGGTGGATTTGGACCTAGAAGGTAATAAATTAATAACTGGCTAAATAAATTGTGGAAAAGCATATATATATTATAAAAATATAATATCTGAAATATATATGTATAAATAAATTATTTAAATAATAAAAACAAGAAAATTAGCACAAGGAGAAAAAAATAAAATATAATATATAAAACATCTCAATCTGGAGGAGTTAACTCACTTTTTTTTGTAGAAACAAATAAAAAATATGCCAGCTCCCCAAAGTAACTGTGCATATCTTAAAGAATGAAAAAAGAGAATAGTGATTTTACTATAACACTCTTGTGTACTGAATTTAGAAATACCTACAAAATGTTGTCTTATTTTCTGCCAACTTGAAAGCTACACCCTTCCCTTTTCCTTGTTGGAAGTGTCCTGACTTTGTTAGAAATCACATCTTTCTTCTTTAACTACATTTTGCTTGCTTGTCTGTGAAAAGCAAGCTTGTCTGTAGTCTCACTCTCACTCAATTCTGACCAATGATTTTCAGTAGTAATTGGGAGGGGAGGGAAGGATTCTGAAGAAAACATTAATCTTGGAAAATTATCAAATTTAGTCACTTTAATTTCTATAACCAAATGGCTTCTAGACTCCTTGCTATGTGAGATAATAATTCCTCTTAATTTTGTTTTTAATGGGTTATGTTGCCTATGGCACTCATTCATATGGAAACTTTTCTGTGTACTTATCATGCAAATAGAACTTTTCTCCTATGACCATTTTCATTCTGTACACCAAAATCACTAACAGAGTTTATTAATATTTATTGAGTTTTTACTGTTTACCTGACTCTGTGATAAATGCCTCAAATTCATTATTAAGTTTGCATAAGAACAATGATAGGTAATATATTTAGTATTTGGGTTATTTAGATGAAAGCATAATCTATCCCCTAATCAATAAAGTAGATAAAAGCACTGCTGATTATATGGTATGAGAAGGGTTATATATATGAGTCTATATCCAGCATCTTTTTGGTGGAATCATTTTTCCCATTCTTGGCTCATGGTTTGGAAGACACTGACACTATCATCTCCCAAGAACCAAGGGTGGCATATCGCCTTGGCCTGGCCAATCTTGTTATCTCATTGTTTTAACTAAAGTGATTGTACAGTAAAATAGGCATATAGTTAGCACTAGGTCTGTGAGAAATCATCCAAGAGCTTTTTTATTTTTTTTATTTTTTATTTTTTGGAGACTAGGTCTTGCTATTTTTTGCTGGGGAACCACAAGCTCACGTTGCCCAGGGTACCACAGACTCAAACAATCCCCAGCCTCAGCTTCCCAAGTTGCTGGGATTACAAATGCATGCAACCACACCCAGCTATTTTGGGGAGAGTAAGTCTCTCTACTTGCCCCCAGTGGGATTTGAACCGCTATCCCTGGCCCCGGCCGTGGCTTCCTAGGCTGCCACCTACAGGTATGTGCCAACATGCCCTGCCCCATCCAAGAACTTTGACGGAAATTTCAAGAAGGCAACTGAGATTCTCTTTATCACCAGGTAGTGACATAGTGCTTGAGATTAAAGTCAACAGAGAGAAAAACAAAGACACAGATTCCAGAGGATAAGGGTTAAACTATTGCATCCAACTCTGCTTTTAAATTCCTTTCTGGGCTTTCCACTAATTTTAACTTAATGCATTCCATTTGACCTCTCCTATTTTATATCTGGTTTGGATTTACTTTTTTAACTTGAAAACACAATCCTGTATAGTAAATGTAATAAGGAAGTCAGAAATCTATGAATTCCAAAGGAAGTTCACCTATTTCAATTCTGGGTAATTGGGTTGGGGAGGCTCAGAGAAGAAAAATCTTGGCATAAATAAAATGGAAATGCTTTCAGGGAAGAAATCATAATTATCCAAGGTGAGAATTAAAAAGGGAACCAGGAAATAATAAAACAGTTTGAGAAGAGAGAATATGAGATGTTCACAAAACTGTAAGTTGTTGAGTGTGACTATGAGATGTTGAGTGTGGTGTTTAGAGAGAAAACTGGGAAGGAAGGCAAAGGCTAGATACAAATAAACCACCCTCGATAGACCAGCATCCTAACACCTGGGATTGGGGGTTTGGAAAGATGGGACTAAGTGTTCCCAAAGACTGGAGAATGCTATCAGATCTAGATTTCAAAGAGTAATCTTTCACCTGTACTAGTATATATTCTTCCTTTTTTGTTTGATGTCCTCCCTCCTTTTAAAGAATTTTATAAGTTCACCTATTGGAAGCAGTATTTTATATAAGCTTTGTGTTTTTTCTTCCCACTGGAACACCTGCATGACCTTGCTAATTGAAATTTCTAAAAACCTCAAACAATAGCTTTGTTTTCACTTACAGATAAATTTCGAACTGAGTTATTCTTTGATAAGACTGGTGCTGGAGAACAAAGTTCAGCTTAGAATAACTCGCTGCTGTCTATGGAAGAAGTAGCTACATTGAGAAGAGAGAGGAGTTTATGGTGGAATTCTGTGGAGCATCAAGTTTTAAGTAATGAGTCTCCCAACATACCCAAAAGGAATAGGAATTTGAAGGAGAAAGTGAGAATATTTTTTCACAGAGGTCAAAATAAAACTTTCAAGAAGGAGATGGTGAAGAGTGGAAAAGCATACAACAACAAGGAATTCAGGTAAGATCTCTGAAAACTTTCCTGTGGGTTTGGAAAATGGATGATTAGTTTTTCCAGAACCATATATTGAAGAGACTGTTCTTGTCCCAATGTATGTTTATTGTCCCTTTGTCAAAAATTAGTTAGCCATACATGTGTGGCTTTATTTCTGGGCATTCAGTTCTGTTCCATTGGTCTGTCTGTTTTGCTCCAGTACCATGTTATTTTAATTATTATGGCTTTGTAATATAATTTGAAGTCTGGGAGTGTAATATCTCCATTCTCTCTTCTTTTGATCATGAGGGTTTTGGTTATTCGAGGTCTTCCATTATTTTATGTAAATTTCAGTAATGCAAAAAGTGAATCTAGACCATAGTTCACTCCATGTACAAAAACTAACTCAAAATGGATAAAATACTTGGATATAAGACCTGAAATAAAATACATAGAGAAAAACATGGGCAAAACACTCTAAGACATTCACCTCAAAAAACCTCTTTCAGAATATAGCTACTTGATGGCAAAAAATTGAAGGAAAACATAAACAACTGGAATTATATCAAATTAAAAAGCTTCTGTACAGATAAAGATACAATAACCAATGCAAAAGACACCCAATCACTAATAATCAGAGAAATTCAAATAAAAATCACAATGAAATACCATCTTACACAGGTAAGAATGCCCATATCAAGAAAAAAAAAAAAGGGCAACAACAAGTACTGGAATGGATGTGGAGAGAAAAGAACACTTTTACACACTGTTGGTGGAAATGCAAACTGGTCCAGCCTCTATGGGAAGCTGTTTTGAGGACTCTCAAACTACTGAAAACTGGAACTACCATTTGATTCAGCAATTCCAGTATTGAGAATCTACCCAAAGGGTATCAACACAGTATTCAAAAAGATACCTGTACCTGGATGTTTACTGCAGCATTTTTTTACAATAGCCAAGTTATGGAAACAACCCAAATGGCCCCAAACTGATGATTAGTTGAAAATATTGTGGCATGTTTACACATGGAATATTATTTCACAACCAAAAAAGACAAATATGAAATGAAGCATCTGTGGTAGCAAGGATGGACCTAAAAGGAATCGTGTTAGCAGAAATAAGTCAGAAACATAATGACAGAAACCAGATGCCTTACAGATGGGATATAGGAAACAAATGTAAGGTCAAGAAAGGGTCAAAATAAGCTAACAATGGGATTGGGATAAACAAAGCAACTAAGAGGGAGAAGGGGAGGGAGAAATCAGGGAAGGGATGAGCATAAGAGATCAAAATGATATTTCAAGGGTGACATAGAACCCCAGGGAATGCAATGATATAAAATATATATACACATAAATATATAAACAACAAAAAATCATTAATTTTTTAAAAAAGGATGATTAGTGACCATCACTAAAACTGTTTCATTGGAATGCTTGAAGCAAAAGCATTCAATGAAAAATGCTCCATGGCTTGAAAATGTGAGAATGCTTAAGTTAAGAGGACATGAGAATTGTTTTAAAGATGGAAAAGATTGGTGGTCAGAAGCTAGAAGGAGATCTAGGGCCCCAAATTAAAATAAGGTTCCCTTGCCCTTTAGGAAAAGAATTCTCCAGAGAGCATTAGGTGTATTTGAACCCAAGACTTTACCAGAGAAACATGCATGAGGGAACTATGCAGCCACTATGCATGTAAATTCTCCAGAAAGGATATTTTAAGCTCTTGATCTTTTTCCTCAAGCAAATTGTGAAATAATCACTAGGTAGTTTCAAATGCTTTCAGATAGCAAGACGCTTTTATGGTCAGTTAGTAGGCCAGATTATTTAAGCAGAGCAGATTGTTTAAACAGGGCACCTCTTCCCACCATTTCTTTACTTAGCTGTCTCATTCAGATCAAAGTCTCTCTTTCTCTCTTTCTCTCTCTCTCTCATTTTAATGAAGGGCAAAAGCTGAATTAAAAGAGATGCTGATGAAAACGATGCACAAATCTAAATGATAGAGCAAGTTTCTTAGAAACTGAGAGGTTGATCTTGAACAAAAAGTTGTTTCCTTTTTTTGTTCTTTCTGAATGAAAATACTGTGCTACAAAGCTACAGTGTAGGCCACATACGTGTTGAAACTGACACAGGAAGTTGCAAGTTTTGATGAAGTGGAGTTCAGTTTGAAGTGACAACACTTTCAAAATCTGCTCCTCCCTGTGATGACAATTATGGAGAAACTAAAGGAGATTTTTTAATTTCAAAGTAAGGCTGTTAAAATTTTGTGAGATTATTTATACTTAAATGTTAATTATAGTTATAGCAAATTGTTTAAGTCATAACAGGAATAATATTATTAACAGAAAGTAGAAAAAATTCTCAGGCAGTAAATAAGACACAAATCTAGTAACTTCCAGGACTTCTAGGACTGATAAATTATTGAAAAGTTTTAGAAATTCTTCCATTCTCTGAACTAAAAGAAGGTAATCTAAGCAGTGAAATTCAGATAAGAATAGTATTTTCCCCCATAAAACAGAATTACGATTATTATTTTGTAACATCATTTGTAAGCACATTGGGTAACTGTGACCTATAAAAGCAACATGTTGCTCTTGAAACAATCTTTAAAAATTTCAGTGCTCTGAATGAGCATGAGAAATTTGTTACAGTTTTGACTAAGGTCACCATTGCCTAAACTGATTAGCAATTTTATTCATCAGTCATGATGACAAAGTATCTGTTAAAAATAAATTAAATATCCCCAAATTAGAAATCTTTGCTCTCACATAGGATATTTTCTTTAAAAAATGCAGGGTTGGCTTAGTTGGCAGTTCTTAAAGGTGTATTTTGAAGGTATATACAAAAATATTTTTTAATTATGATGGAAATAGGGATAAAATATATCCCAGTTTCTACTTCTATAGGATAACCCTAATTTATATATATTGTCAGTTTGTGAATGTCTTTTTGTTTGCAGTTATTTTCTTCTATAGCTTTTGTTTTTAAAAATGTTTATTGAAAAATTTTATCTGCACAGATATATGGACATATACTTTGTGAAAATTCATTCTTATGTATGTGTGTTTGTACGTGTATGTGTATATAGGGAACAATTATATATCTAATGTAGGGTTTTGAAGCAAATGATAGTATTGCAAGGCAACTTCATTTTATACTTAATATGATAACGATACAGTTCTGTGTATTGCATGCTCTTTAATGGCTGCATACTCTTCCGTGGTATGGGTTCTAAGAATTATTTAATCATTCCCACATTATTAAAAGGTTACATATATTTGTGTTGGATCTCATTGTTACTATGGTTATATTTTGTTAAGATTATTATTGGTCATTAATATGATTGCAGAGGAAAAGCTATTAGAAAAACTGATAGTAGCATTGTTCAATTGCTACTTGAACAATGTCAGGTGGAAGAGGCAAAGTTAGAACTCAGGACTTTGAGCTCTAATTGGAGGCATTAATAAATTATATCTTGTGTCTAGAAAAAAAAAGAGGAGGTCTAAACCATATTGCTATAGTTTTGAGAGAAACACAATTAACTTCCTCGTGGGCTCAGGAAAGAATTTCATTTCCACTGGGCACATTTCCCTAAGAGGACACTGTAGTTTAACAAAGTTCATTAAAACATCTTGTGCATACAAACATTTTTGAAGTGGAATAGAGTGTAGTGGATAAGGTGAAAAGGAGATAATTTGACTGAGGGGAGGTAAAAAAGTCTGGGAAAAATGTATATGGTGTTAACAGGGAATTGGTGATAAGAGAGAATTTTAAGCAGGTGGTAAGAAGTGCTGGACTTGGTGGAACCAGTGCTATGTGGAGACAGGTTCGCTGCAGATCAAATGTGCTTTGGCCGCCCACAACTTGTGACCAACAGACAAAGCTTTTAATGCACCATTTCCGGGGTAATTCACTTTATGTAAAACATAATGTTTTTTAAAATACGCAATTTTAGGATTTCATACAAATTCATTCCTTTGGACAGAGTTTCTGTGTCTGCTAGGGAGGCACTTGGTATCTTCTGGACTCCAAAGCATCTGGCAGGTCAGGTCTCTGAACTGACAAGATGTCTTTTCCAGCAAGCTTAGCATGTGTTAAGGAAACGTAGGCAATTCCTGAGAGGGGGAAGTGGTTAAGTGATTGAAAGCAGTTGGGGACTTGTGCAATCAAAATCATTGTTACAGAAAATTCCAAGTGCGTTTTAATTTTGAATGCTGAGTTACATGCACAGTTACGTAAGGACCATTTCAGAAGCGTCTCACCAAACAGCCAAGACTCATTCTGACAGACATGGATTTCTAGTGCCTTGGTCTCTAGAGACCATGCTGAACACTTTTATAACCTAACCCCAAGGGCAAAGTGGAGTCATTTTTTTGGTGGAAATCTGGTGATTTTTGTTTCATTTTTTTTCCTTTTGTGACTGGGTGAGGAAAAGTACATGCATATTTAATTCAGTAACTTAATATCCATCAAAGACATTTGCCTTACAGAAGAGATTGAACTCTGTATTAAAAATTATTTTTATATATTTTGAATTAGTGATTCACTCATTTAATGTTAATACACTTGTTCTTCCTTTATTTTTGATGTACTCAGCACTTGGCTTCTAATATCCTCTTTCCCTGTCAGAAACAGCTCAGCTGTCCCACTATGAGTTGAGCTTACTACTCAACAACTCTATTGATTTTATTTTTATCATGAAAATTGCAATGCAAATATAAATGTCTTATACTTTCTTAGACATTTATATAATATAAAACCAAATAAATCTATAAAATGCAGACAATAAGTCATTAATTCAATCAGGTACCAACATTCAGTACTCATCACCAGAAGTCAGGGCTGACTGACTGCAGTAACCTGATTGACAAGCATTTGTTGTGCACTGGACAGGCACAGACATTGTGCCACTTGTTGCCTCAATTCTACTACAGTTTTTCTCACATTGTTTCATGGGGACATTACAGAGCCTCATGGGTCAGGGCAGAGGCTCAAAACCTAGACTACCTGAAGAGTTTAAATCTGCATCTACTACTACATGTTGACTCTATAACCTTAGACAAGTCACTCAGCCACTTAATGACTCAGTTTTTACATCTGGAAAAGGGGAAAATAATACTTCTTACATCACCAGGTTGTGATTACTACATGAATTAGTGCCTAAAGAATAGAACATAAAAATATTCAATAAATTATAGCTTTTATTATTTATACACCAGACTATGATGTCATCTGGCATACACGCATCATTTTAACTTAATTTTCACAAACCAGTGTGGTAACTGGTTTGTGAAAAAACAGTGTGTCAAGTTGACTAGCCTGAACTACATTTCCTAATGAACTGTCTCAGATGTTTCTGGTTAGAGTGAGTGAGCCACAAGAGATATTATTGTGCAAGAGTTGGAGAGCAGAAGTAAAATCTCTCATACACATGTCTCTTGAATACTATAACCCAATGGCTGGGCTTACAACTAATCTGCCTCCCCCTTGGTCCTCCTATAACTTATATGGCTCCTAGAGCAGGTGTGTTTGCTTTTGTTTCACCATGAAAGCCCCAACTTCTCCAAGGATACCCAAACCTCTAAGAGCAGAAGCAGCAAGAACTAACATCAAGAGCTGGGCATGGTGTTGCATACCTGTAAGCTGTAGCCTAGAAAGCTGTGGCCAAGGCCAGGGATCGTGGTTCGAGTCCCACCAGGGGCACGTAGCGAGACCAAGTTCCAAAAAAATAGTGTGTGCCTGTAATCTCAGGTACCTGGGAAGCTGATGCTGGGGATTGCTTGAGTCCTTGATACCCCACACAACGTGAGCCTGCAGTTCCATGGGTAAAAATAGCGAGACCTAGTCTCAAAAAAAAAAAAATAGAACTAGCATCAATTTCAGTACATATTTGAGGGGTCTAGTTTGTTTTGGTGGGTCTCAGACTCCCTGACTATCCATCTTCTCTTCTTAATTCAGCATCAGACAGAATGATGACAGACTTATAGAGACAGCTTCTTAATTAGCTCCCAGAATTGTGTAAAATCAAATACCTGTGTAACAAATCCTCTGATAGATGATAGATCAATTGATAAATAGAAAGCAGGTAGATGGGTGAATAGAAGATAATAGGTACATAGGTGGTAGCTAGATCAATAAATGATAGATGATAGATAGATAGATAGATAGATAGATAGATAGATAGATAGATAGATAGATAGATAGATAGATAGATAGATAGATGGATGATGGATGGGTGGATAGAGATGGATAAATACAGATCCCTAATTGGTTCCAGTGCTCCTATGTGATAAAACCAGAGATCACATGGTTCTACTTTGCAGCAATATAACCATAAATGCAAATGAAAATATAAGCAATAAATCATGTAGGAAAATAGGTTATAAGAAAGTCATTTATAAAGTTCAGAATAAAATTATTTATCAGATTATTATGAAAAATGAATCTTTACAACCAAAAAACCCTCATAAAATATACTAGATTATGCAGTAAAAGATTGCTGTAATTCTTTCTAATTTGACTCTCTCTCTATCACAAGTTTTTAAGACCTGAAACAGTTGATGTTCTTATACATCCCATCTCATTTTTAATACCTTTCTTCTAGTGGCATTAAAATTTTGGCTTTCCTGAAAAAAAAAGAAAAAGTCAAGCATACATGTAAGGAAAATGAGTTAATTCAAGACTATTTTTCTACCTTCCAAAAGACAGACAGCCCATAACCCTGAAATCTATCAGTTATGTTTTCTACCTTTTGGACATGCAGAAAACAATAGAGGGACTTGCACGCAAATGATGTATCAGCGATGTGACTATGGGCACCTAATAGTTTAAAGGGGACAAGGAGACTCAGTTGCTTTTGGGCCTTTCAGCATTTTGATCTTTCTGTCTCTGTCTGCTTTCTTGCCCCTGCCTGTGCACACAGTCCCCTCAAGGCATGTCAGACACAACTAAGTCTCCAAGATTTTTCTTCCATTTGCTTAGATCAACAGTGAATCTTTCCAGCCTGGGATGGTTGCACAAGGTTAATATTCCTCAACTGTTTCTCAATTTCCAAATTTATCTCCTGATTAAAAAAAATCTCACCTATCTTTCACTAATTCACTTATTCTTTATGTAGACAGTCATTTAGAAACATTACTGAGTGCCTGTTATGCCTTAGACAGGAATGTCACTATGTATACAAAGAGAAATAACTTTCTTCCCTAAAAGTTAAGCCGAGTTTCTAATAGTGGATCAAAACAGGTCCAATGCAGCATGTTAAGTGCCATAATGGAGCTCTGCATAAGACTTTCCCAGAAGAGACTGTCAACACATAAAAGAAAACTAAAACGCTTTCTAGAGAGGAAGCAGTTGAGTTGAACATTGAATTGAAAATAAAAGTAAGAGTTGCATTGAAACGAAGGATATTTCAGCCAGAAGGGGTTTGATGATGACATTCTGGGAGTCAAGGAAATAGTTTTGGAAATGCCTATTAGGTACTTGAGAGTTTGATGGAGTGAGAACTGTGTTATACACACAAGTGTGGAATTATTACACTTCAGGTCCTGAATGAGAAAACAGAGACAAATGTTGACCATGCTGGGCATTGCGTGCTCAGGAGAACCACATTGCTTTGCAAGGTGGAAGAAAAGCGAGCTCAGAAACAAGGTGAAGCAGGGGTCAGTGAAGAGGCATGTGACTTATTTTGAAGACAGTAAGAACACTATCAAGTGCTGACAAAACTAAGAGAATTGCAAAGAGAAACCACTGGTTACTGGTTACCTTTCCAATTTTAGTTTCAGAAAAGATTTTCAGAACTGCTGAAATAGATGGAGCTATGAAAGTGCTTTATTTCATCATGGAAGCATTCTTTTCCCTTCAAAATTTGTCAAGATGATTAATCAGTCTCTAATACAAACCTGAGTCTCCTATTTCCCTCATAGAAGTGATATAGTAAATCTACAAAGGAGGGTCTGCGTGCTGTCAATTTCTGGTACAATGATTATGCACCAAAACTGCCATGTGATTTATAATGCCCCCTCATAGGATGAATTTATTTTCGTATTCCTTATGTTCAAATTGGCCATGTGACTCTTGCTGATGACATATGAACAGATGTAATGTTTGCTTCATACAAGCAGAGTTTTTAGTCATTTGTCCATTCCTCAACAATTTGCTATGAGAATTCATCTCTCAAACAGAATTGCTCCCTGTTCTTGTAAGAGGAAGATATGTGGAATAACTTTACCTTAGTTGCTCATCATTAAGTGTAGCTTCATCTGTATCTGGACCCTACAGACCAAGACCATTTCTGAACCTTATTTCATTTCACAAATGCAACTTAGTTCTTAATGGTGAAATTCAGAGTGGGGTTTAGATATAAGGAAAGATGAAGGTGTAGCATAAAGTATTAAATATTTTGAAAGTAATTTTTTAAGGTTTTATCAAAATATAATATAAAACTCTTCTTACTATGTCAAAACTACCATATCAAATATTTAATTCCATGTCTTTCTGACTTTTCACTTACTGCCATTTTTGATACATCAGGGATAGTTCTTTGCAATAAATTTTAGAGGAACATATCTGAAATCTCTGAATCTTCTTTGATGCCATTATTAGTGAGTTGACCTAGATTTAAAGCTTATTAAGAAGCAGAGTGGATTGGTTAAAAATTCACATGTAAAACTTAAAAAACTTTAATCCTGAACAAATAATGTTAGTTTCAGCTAATTCATATCTGGGTTTTATATGGTCAAAGGTCAAGCAACAAAGTCAAGGAACAGACCCAGAAAATGTTATTAAGCACTCTTTCCCTATCAACTCAATTAAGAGGCACAGATTTAGACAGGTCTTTGATTATTCTTCCCTGGAATGTCCTGAAATATCTTTCTTACAAGGCTTTTTCCATTAAAATCCTCACTTTCTTCCTTTCTTATAGCCATTCCAAGGAAAACATGCTAAGTAAGTATTTTGTTTTTCAGTCAGCCCCTTTTAAAAACTGAGCTTCTGCTGTTCACTTTGCTTGCCCAGGTTCATTTTGTGGTTCAGCAAAGATCCATTTCTATATGGCATAGAGATGTTAACATTTAAACACAAATTTTATATGAAGTCCTGTCTGCTATGGTCCAGAGCCATGACCACAGTTCTGAGCTTGACTGCAATTATTTTTAATTATTTTTCTGATTGTGAATTCACATTTTGATACACTTCTACCATTGTTTATAAAACTGTCTAAGAGTCACTTTACAGATATCTTATTTACCTTGTCAAAGTTAGGGACTTTTTTTGCCTTCTCAAAGTTAGGGACATTCAACGTCTTCTCTCCTTTTTTGGGATAGTCAGTAAAACTGGTCTGATATTGCTATTTTAGGACAACCTCATTTTCAGTGCCCAGTATGTTTATACAACCTACTTTATTTGTGCTTTTGTTAACAGAAGCCAGAACTGTTCATAGCTCATACAGGAGAGGCCAGAGCTCTTCCGACTGTAACCGTAAGTTTATAGACAAACCAACCTAGAATTTTTCAAGGTAGACTTTAGTGCCTTTCAGATTTTAAATTCTTGTCTGAAATTTCTTATCTATGGTACATTATCTGCATTATACTTACATAGCATATAAGTTAGCTGTTTTAAACAGGATGTTTCACTTAGCTATAATTTTATTTTCAAAATAATGAAAAACCTTTAACTAATTAAGGAAACCCACTATGCATTTTGAAAAGCTTTGAATGAGAATTACTAAAATTTTCCCACCTAATTTTATAAATTTTCCCAGTTGTATTCGTGGAAACAGTGACTTTTCACTAAGAGATAACATGACTCTTAAATTAATGTTAGTTTGTCTTTCAAACCATTGGCTTACTTTTCTTACCCCAAGAAAACATTAATTTTTATGATGACTTTGAAGCCGGGACCCAAAGATGAACCCTGGACCCAAAGATGAACCCAGTTCCTTTCATTGAGAAAGGAATGTGGGCATTGCAGTCATCTGCATCTGAAAGACAGAGACTAAGACTAGCCTGAGGCCAGTTCCCCCTTGTAGAGTAAAGTGGTTACCTGGGCAGACTGGGGTTATGTAATGTAGGGTCCTGAGGTCGAAGTCAGGCCCAGAGGGCAAAGGGAGGTAACACACCAAGGTGGGATGGTCTCCCAAAGGCAGGCCTGTCCGAGTGGCTCTGCATTTCACCTGGGTCACCTCTCCTCCACCTTCACACAGGTCTTGCTCCTCAGAAACCAAGTGCTGGGGAGGTGAGGAAGCTCCAGAATACCCAGCTGGGTCCTTCTTCTGAGGCTCAAAACCTCCGCGCTTGATGCCAATCTCCAGACTCTCGCTCTCACTCCACTCTCCACGCTCCTCTCCAAAATTGTGTATCTCTCCACGCTCCACCTCCCCTTTTTATCCTACTCCTCTTTATCCTACTCCCTGCTTCCCATTGAACATCCAATAACAATAAACAGTATAACAATAAACAGAAAATTTTACACAACAAATGAAATTTTTCCAGTACAAAAAGCAGATCATTTGTTTAAACAAAATTTCTATAGAAATCAATAGAATACACAATAATCAATAAAATACATAAACCTCAATGTATTTTTATTAGTTTTAATATAATGATGGAATAGTATAAATTCAGTGTAAAATATGGCCAAGAATAAAAACTGAGAGTGGAATCCAGTTTTCCCCTCCCATCTATTTGATGGGAGGAAGTTAAGTGTTCATAATGCAATTAATACTTCAACGGTTCTCCTAGCAGATGTTTCACAATCATATTATTAATAAAGCAAATAGGTTAGAAAAATAAGCATGTATAAAATGAAAACTAAGTACAAATACTTTTCCTAATTTCCCCAGTTTTTAAAAAACTTCCTAATAGTGACATTTATCAAGAGGAATTAAGATTTGAAATATAAAAAAAGATACAAAATGATTTGGGAGACAGAAAGATATTGATCTGAAGCAGAAGTGAGTGGGGTAACTGAAAGAGAGACATATTTTCCACTGTTGCAGAAGAGGTAGTAAAGGATGGGTGTAGGTTGTGAATGGTGAGTCATGAGGTTGAAACACACCTTGTGATATTTTTCTATTATTTTCCTTGTTGAACAGTGTTCATCAAGAGTTAGCAATATTATATTCTTTATCTCATAGGTCAATACCTTCTGGTGAAAAGATGCTGCTTGGTATTAAAATCTTCCAGTTAGAATGGAAGAGAAGTTGAGTATTGTGCGGTCACACCAGGTCAGACAGGTTCATTGTCACTTTGAGCAAATGGAAGATTCTCAGAGCCTTTATAATATCCAACATGCCTTTATTTTCAGAAAAGGACACCTTATACACAGGGAAGAAAGCAGAAAGAGACTTCTACTCTTAGACTAAACATAACTGTTCTCCTTTACACTGTTAAGTATCCAAACTATACAATAGCTACATTATTGCAAATACAAGGCCCTTCTCTTGTTTTCTAAGAGCTCAAGGTTAGGGACTCTCTTTTGTATTGAAGATTTTAACCCTGATTTTAACCCATTTTTCATACTGAAACAGGGTAAAATGAAGACTTTCTGACTTTACTTAACTGTTTACCCCTATCTGCTTGCTTCTTTCTCCAAAGCAGGCTACAAGCAGTTCCTTTGCAATTACCTTTAACCTTAACTGGATACACTTATCTGTCTGCTACTCTCTACAAAGCAGGCTACACACTCTTCATTAGCATTTTCACTGATCACCTTTACCATTGATATGCAAAAGCCAGCCAACTGCTCTCTGCTTTCAGCTCCAAAAACTGCAGAAAAGAAAAACTTTAATACAGTTTAAACTTTCCACTCGTGGGTCCTTACCACTATCCCCAGCCTTCTCAACCAAAATACTAAGCCAAAGCAAGACAATCAGTGCAGTGCAGACTAATTTATTTCTAACAAAGTGATTTCTAATTATCCTATTAACTACAAAAGAAACATGTAAGACTCAGAATACTTCAACATTGTCCAAACCCTTTCTCAGTATTGTCCAAAGTCCTTTCCCAGATTGCCCCAAAATCCTCAGTCTCTCAGTC
>PVHY01025502.1:0-18340 GCA_004024945.1 Uropsilus gracilis
TGTGTGTGTGTGTGTTTTCATTTTTTCATTAGTTATTGAGTTTCTAATTATCTAGCAATTCAAATTCTTCATGAAATGCTTTAGGAGTCTCGACATCCTTCTAGTTGGTGAACTGGCTTGATGGACCTAGTGGCTGTGCTGTTGTCAGTGGGAGAAAGGGTTCACTGTCCCCAAACTGGGGGAGAAAAGAAAGCCTGGTGCAAGATCGTCCCCAAACTGGGGGAGGAAAGAAAGCCTGGTGCAAGGTCTCTGGCCTGGCTGCGTTGTCAGCCAGGTGGCGATGTTCCCAGGGGAATTGTGGGCTGGCCCTTCTTGCGGTCGGTCAAGTTCCTCTGAGCCCTGCCTGCCCTTGTTCACTTGCCATGAACTTGACTTCACTAAAAATTCACCACAAATCAATTTTGTCAGTTTTCATTATTTCATTGTTCACCAAGGAGAAGCTGGGGCAGGCTCTGAATAATTCATTGTAGTGGGGGCGTT
Organism: Uropsilus gracilis; assembly: GCA_004024945.1. Taxonomy (NCBI): domain Eukaryota; kingdom Metazoa; phylum Chordata; class Mammalia; order Eulipotyphla; family Talpidae; genus Uropsilus; species Uropsilus gracilis. The sequence continues at coordinate 481 of PVHY01025502.1, forward strand.
GATCCTATTTTCTGGGTAAGAAAAATCTAAAGCCCAGAAGGTCCCGGTCTGTGGGCCAGTCCCTGGGTGTTGGAGTGCCTGCTTAGCTCTGCTGCTGGCCAGGGGAGATTTAAATGCCTGGGCCAGTAGCATCTTGCTGGTGCCTGTGTGATCCCCTTACATATCAGTAGGTATCGAGGTGGAGAGTTGTCAGGTTTGAATTTAATGTAACACAGCTAGACCTGGAAAGATAAGAATTATATCGTCAGAATTTTCATTGGCAAGGTTCTGAGCAGAATCAAATTATGAGTCTCTATTTGTCAGAAAATAGGCGAGAATAAGTAAAAAAAACAAAAATAAGGAAATCCATTGTCTCGCTATCTGTGATATCGGCATGTGTCGACGTCAGACATAATGTTGACTGCTAGGCAACCCAGAATAGAAAAGAATTCTAACTATGGCAAATAATTCAAATCATTCACAACTTGTGGATAAACAAGCCATAGACTGTTACTGTCACAAAGACAGATTTCTCTGTTTTTAGAATAAGAGATGCAGGCTGCTGTGCTTCCTCAGAGCCAACATTCTACATTATTATTTCAGTTAGAGCCAAAAAACAGGGACAGACCATTGGGGAGCAAGGGTGGCTGGCTGTTCTGGGAGCAGAGGAGGGTAAAAATTTGGGGTGAGGGCCCAGCTGTCCATGCCCTGACCTTTAGCCCAAGCTCAGAAACGGACTACAGGACACTCAGATGGGAGTGAGTTAGGTGAGGACTCGAGAGCTTCTGCCAAGAACCTACTGCATAACTAATGCACCAGGATGCTTGGGACCCTGAGATTCTCATGGCCAATCTGCAGGTAGATTCACCACCCTCCTCCTCCCATGAATAAACTACCTATGTGGCAAATCAAAACCAGAGAAGTGCTATTTCATAGATACACCCATTTCCTTCCCGGTACTCTCCCTCCCCACCTCTTGCAACAACTAGTCTTCCATTCCTATAATTGCATTCTTTCAAGAATTCAAAATGGATTCATACAGTAAATGGCTTTGGAATTGACTTTCTCCACTCAGAATCATTTTCTGACACTAATCTGGTGGGCACATGCCTTTTTAATTCATTCCTTTCACCACTGAACACTGATCCATGGTGTGAATGTGCTTTAAACATTCTCCCACCAAAGGAACCTCTGGGTTATTGCAGTTTCTGTTGTAATGAATGTGGCCACTGAAAACAGTGATGATTTATATGGACATGAGTTTCTATTTCTCTGGAATAAATACCTAGGAGTTTAATTACTGAGTGATATGCTTGATGAATATGTAGGTTTTTAGGGGGGACCTTGGTGGTAGATGTGGTATTGGTGATATGGCATCTGAGGAGATGTGAGTCACCTGAATCACATACAATAAACCATTACTATCTCTAACTAAATTATGGGTCCTACTCAATAAGACATTATCTATCTATCTATCTATCTATCTATCTATCTATCTATCTATCTATCTATCTGTCTGTCTGTCTGTCTGTCTGTCTGTCTGTCTGTCTGTCTGTCTGTCTGTCTGTCTGTCTGTCTGTCTGTAATATATAAACTGTCAAACTATTTTTCAAAGGAATGCACCATTTTATTTTGATACCAACAACATTTGAGTACTGTAGTTTTCTTGCTGGCTGAGTTTTCACCAGCACTTGTTTGTGTTACTATTTTCCTTGCAGTCATTCAGACAGGTGTGCAGTCACAGCTCACTGTAGTTTCAAGGTTATATTTCCCAAGGGCTAATGGCTTCCTACATTTTTGTGTGCTTATTTGCCATCTATACATCATCAGCAGAAAGTCTGTGCAAGTTTTTTTCCCATTTTCCACCAGATTTTTGTTGGTTTGCTTCAACAAATTTCTTTTAATTTATTGAGGTATTCATTTCTAACTTTGAGTTTTGGGAGTATTTTATATGTGCTAGCTTTTGTTGGATCTGTGGTTTGAAAATGTTTTCCCTGTGTAATTTGTCTTTTTATTCTCCTGATAGACTCATCTATGTAGCAAAAGTTGTTAATTCAGTAAAGTCAGCTTTATCATTTCCCTCTGTGCTTTTGGTAGCAAGGATAAGAACTATTTGCCTAGTCCTAGATCCTGGAGATTTTTTCCTATAATTTGCTTCTCTGGGTCTGGTCATATACTTCAAATTTTTACATTTTTAGCTAATTTTCATTTGAAGTGTGAGACTCAGACTGAAATTTCTTTGTTGTTTTGTTCTTTTTGCCTTTTTTTGTCTTCTAGTTGTCTAGTGGCTCCATTCCATTTTTTATTCTTTTTTACTGTCCTTCCTTCATTGACTTGCTTACATACCTTTGTCAAGTATCAGTGGAAGGCTTATTTTTGTAGAAGGTTTATTTTACATTCTCTCTTCTATCTCAATAATCTGTGTTTACCTCTCTACCCAAACTATAGCAGCATATATCTATGCAATAAACCTTGCGATTGATTGACTATACTGATTCCTCTTATTTTTTTCAAAATAACTTTAGATATTTTAATATTTTTGCCTTTCTATATACATTTAATAATATTCTTACCTATCACTAGATCTTTGTCCATCTCACTGTCCAAACTGTATACTATAGCTGTGTAATGTTTTATGATTGAGTATACCAATTCCTCACATCTATTCTTCTTTTAAAATAGTTTTAGATATTGTCTTTCTGTATGCATTTTAAAATATTCTTGTCTAAACCTGGAAAACATGTTGCTGAGATTTTTATAGAGTTGAGGTAAACTCATGCATCACTTTGGGAAGAATTGAGATTTTTACTATAATACTGAGTTTCTCTACTCATAAAAACAGTCCTTATTCCTTCTATTTACTTAGTTTCATCAGTATTTTGTAGTCTACATATAGAAAACCTGAGCATGTTTGATTTACATCTATTTCAGTTTTTGGAGTGATTATAAATGCTGTTTTACTTCTGATTTTATTCTTTACACATTCATTGCTGGTATATGGAAGCATAATTTATTTTTGTATGCTTATTTTGTATGCTGAATCATTGATGAATATATTAGTTTCTGGTGATATTTTTTCTAGGTTATTTGGGATTTTTCTGTATTTATTTTTTGAGATTACATTGGTTTATAATACTGTATATTATTCAGAGATACAGGATCAAAACCCTTCAAAGGACATTGATTGATTTTTCAATATTGAGCTAGTCTTTTGAATTCCTGAAATAAACTCCAATGGTCATGGTTTATAATTCTTGTTTCATATTATTGGATTTTAGTTATTATTTTGTTAAAATTTTGTAGTCTACATTCATGAGGAATATTGGTTTGGGCTGTCTTTAAGTTAGGGATGCAATTTTCCTTACAGCTATAGTACTAGATAAACATGTATTTCATAGTGGGTAAGCTGTGCTTGTGTTTGTTTTAGGAGGAATTTGTTTCACTTAAGTTTTCAGATTCATATCTTTACATTTATTCATTGTATTGTCTTCTTATACTTTTGAAGTTAGCAATTTGTCAAAATATCTCTTGTTTCACTCTTCATTTATTATATGTAAACTGTTTCTTCTCGACACAGCATTCCAAAATGTCTGGGATGCAACAAAAGCATATCTAAGAGGAAGGTTCATAGCAATACAGGCCCATACCAAAAACCAAGAAAATAACCAAAAAAGACAACCTAATCTACCAACTTGAAAAATTAGAAAGAGCAACAGAAAAACCCAAAATCCAGCAGAAGACAAGAAATAACAAAAATAAAAGAAGAAATAAATAATCTAGAAGCCAAAAAGACTATCCAAAAGATTATTGAAACCAAAAGCTGGTTCTTTGAAAAAATAAATAAAATTGATAAGCTCCTTGAAAAGCTCACAAAGGAAAGAAGAGAGAAAATCCTAATAAACAGAATCACAAATGAAAGAAGAGAAATTACAATAGACACAAAGGAAATCCAAAGGATAATAAGAGATTACTATGAACAAGTATATGGAAATAAATACAACAACCTGGATGAGATGGATAGATTCTTGGAAAGATACAACTCCCCAAAATTAAAGAAAGAAGATATAGAGGACTTAAATAAACCAATCACTAGCAGCGAAATTGAAGCAGTCATCAAAACTCTACCTAAAGACAAGAGTTCAGGACCCAATGGCTTTACAAATGAATTCTACCAGACATTCAAAGATGAAATAATGCCTGCACTACTAAAGCTTTTCCAAAAAATTGAGAAAGAAGGAAAACTGCCAAACACATTCTATGAAGCAAACATCACACTCATACCAAAATCAAATAAGGACAGCACCAACAAAGTAAACTATAGACCAATATCGTTAATGAACACAGATGCAAAAATCTTAAACAAAATCCTGGCAAACCGAATCCAACGATGCATTAAAAGCATCAGTCACCATGACCAAGTGGGATTTATCCCAGGGGCACAAGCATGGCTCAACATCTGGAAATCAATTGACATAATACACCACATCAACAAAGAGAAAAACAAAAACCACATGATAATAGATGCAGAGAAAGCATTTGACAAAGTCTAGCATCCATTCATGATAAAAACCCTTGAAAAATTAGGGATTAAAGGAACTTACCTCAACATAATAAAAGCCATCTATGACAAACCTATGGCAAATATCATCCTAAGTGGGGAAAAACTAAAATCATTCCAGTTGAGATCTGAAACTAGGCAAGGATGCCCACTCTCCCCACTACTCTTTAACATTGTACTGGAAGTACGATAAGGCAAGAGAAAGACATAAAAGGGATACAGAGGAACTGAAGCTATCATTATATGCTGAAGACATGATTCTCTATATAGAAAACCCAAAAAAAAATCCACAGAAAGACTACTTGAAATAATAAACCAGTTCAGTAAGGTAGCTGGATACAAAATCAATACACAGAAGTCAGTGGCTTTCTTATATGCAAAAAGTCAAATAGAAGAAGAAGAAATCAGAAAAACCATCTCATTTACCATAGCACCAAAAAAAAAATTAAATACTTGGGAATAAACATAACAAAAAAGTGAAAGAAATATACAAAGAAAATTTTAGAACGCTCCTAAAAGAGATAGAAGACATAAGGAATTGGAAAGACATTCTCTGTTCATGGATTGGAAGAATTAATATTATCAAAATGACCATCCTACCAAAGGCAATCTACAGATTCAATACAATCCCAATAAAAATCCCAATGACATTTTTTAAAGATATAGAATAAAAATTACTGAAATTCATATGGGATAAAAAAAGACCTCATATATCAAAAAGTCTCCTGACAAGAAAAAAAGAAAATGGAGGTATTACAATTCTAAACTTCAAACTATACTACAAAGCCATAATAATTAAAATAGCACAGTATTGGTACAAAAACAGACAGACAGACCAATGGAACAGAATTGAGTGCCCTGAAATAAAACCACACATACATAGTCAACTAATCTTTGTCAAAAGAGTGAAAAACTTACCTTGGACCAAAGTTAGCCTCTTCAATAAATAGTGCTGGGAAAATTGGACAAAGACATGCAAAAAAATGAACCAAGAAAACTCCCTTACTCCATGTACAAAAACAGCTCAAAATGGATAAGAGACTTAGAGGTCAGAACTGAAACCATAACATACATAGAGGAAAACTTGGGCAAAACTTTCCATGAATTACAATTCAGAAATCCCTTTCTGGAAGCATCTACAGATGGCAAAAAAATGAAGGAAAATATAAACAGATGGGACCACTGTCAAACAAAAAACTTCTGTACGGCAAAAGAGACAACAGAAAAAACAAAAAGATGCCCAACTGAATGAATGGGAAAAAATTTTTTGCCCTCCACATGAGTGACAAGGGTTTAATAATGAAGATCCACAAGGAACTCACACAACTAAACAAAAGCAAAGCAAAAAGCCCAATCAAAAAATGGGGAAAACTAAAAAGACACTTCTCCAAAGAGGAAATACAAATGGCCAACAGGCACATAAAAAATTGCTCAACGTCACTAGTAATAAGGGAAATACAAATCAAAACCACAATGAGCTATCACCGTACACCAGTAAGAAGGGCCCACATCCAAAGAGTGGACAACAAGAATTGCTGGAGAGGATGTGGAGAGAAAGGAACACTACTACACTGCTGGTAGATGTAAACTAGTCCAACCACTATGGAAAGCTGTGTGAGGACCCTCAAGTTAATGAAAATGGAACTACCATTTGACCCAGCAATTGCTCTCTTGGGAATCGACCCAAAAGAGACCTCAATGTGGGTACAAAGGGACACCTGTGCTTGGATGTTTACTGCAGCACAATTTATAATTGCAAGGTCATGAAAGCAACCTAAATGCCCCCAAAAAGATGACTGGATGAAAAAAATGTGGTATATATACACAATGGAATATTACTCATCAATTAAAAATGACAAATTCGATGATTTTATAACAACATGGATGTACTTAGAAGAAATCGTATTAGCAGAAACACATCATAAAGAAAAAGACAGAAACCAAATGGTTTCACTAATATATGGGATATAGTGAAAAAATACACAAAAGCCTTGAGGAAAAGTCAAAACAAGCTAAGCACCAAACTGAAGTGCACAACTTTGAGCAGGAAGGAAAGGGGGGGGAAGAGAGGGGAGGGTGGAGGGGTAAATCACTGGGATTACAATGTTGTGAAATTTATATATAAATAAATAAATAAGAAAGAAGACCAAAAAAATAATAAAAACAAAAATAAATATGTAAAAACCAAAACAATACTGTGTTTTCTCTCCTTTTTTCTTCATTGTTCTTGCTAGAGATTTCTCAATTTTATTGACCTTTTCAATGTATCAAATCTTTGTTTCTTTAATTTTCTGCTCTGTAATTTTTGCATTCAAGTTTACTCATTTCTGATCTTATGTCATTTCTTTCTACCAGTTTACATTTATTTTGTTCTTTTTTCCCTCTGGATACTGAAAGGACAGCTTATATGCACTGATATGAAACTTTATGCACATTAGTACTATATATTTACCTCATCACTGTTTATTTAACATAAATATCAATATATTGCATTTACATATAATTAAGTTCAATGTATTTTTAAATTTCCTTCAAGTTACATCCTTTACCCATAGATTATTTAGAAGTGTGTTGTTTCTTTTTAAAATACTTGACATTTTCTTATTCTTTCTTTCCTATAAATTTATAGTTTATCTCACTATGTCAGAGAATATGCTCTGTGTAATTTCAACTCCTTTAAATTTGTTAAGTTTTTTTTAATATATAACACCGAGAATACTGTCTATCATTGTCTATGCTCCATGGACATTTGAAAAGGATATTATTCTGCTGCTGTTGTATAGAGTTCTAAAAACGTAGACTAAATCTTACTGTTTGATGATGGTCTTGGTTACTTCTAAATCCTTGTTGATTTTTGATCTAGTTGTTCTGTCAGTTGTTGAAGTCTCCAGCTATAAATGTTCCATCAGTTTTTTTCTTTATGAATTTTACAACTTTGTACATATATATTTTGGATATCTGTGTCTTCTTGGTGGATTGACTTTTTCTTCATTAAGTGATATCCTTTCTCTGTCTCAGAACAATTTCTTTTATATACATCTACTTTATTTGATATTTATTTAGCCACTCCTGTTTCCTTTGATTAGCATTTATATGTCATATCCTTTCCATCCTTTGACTTTAATTGTGCACACATTTTGTACTTGATATCTGATACTTGTTGATAGTATATAGTGGGGGCCATGGTTTATCATCCATTCCATCAACATCCATCTTTTAATCCATATCTTTAGACCATTTACATTTCATTTACATTTCATTTACATTTATTACAATTATTGTGATAGTACAGCTTAAGTCTTGCATTTTATTTTTTGTTTCCTGTTTGTTCTGTTTTCTTGTTGTTGTTTTAATTCACGGATGTCATTGACAAGTCATTGCTTTCATTTACATTTCAACCTTGGTTAGAGTTTTGGGAACTGCACTATCAACTTTGACCTAAAAATATTCTGTTCTCTGCATGTAGCAATTCTTTTTATAATATTTAGATTTTGGGTTTTTCTAGTTTCTCACACTCAGGGGTCACTTGGTTCAGTTGACACTGTTAAGACACTTAATCTCTCTACATGTCAAATGCAATCTTCTTTTGTAGAACTCTATTGGTAACGCCCAATATTAAAATAAACTTTCTAAAGAGAAAATGAATTGCCCAGTACTAAGATGAATTATTATAGTCACTCCATTCTCAAGTGTCCATGAACTGTTGCCTGGGAAAAGCTAGGAGTAAATACAAAATACTTAGGTATAAATAGAATCGTAACTACAGTCTCTTTATCTGCAAGGAACATAAATACCAGTGGTGATACAAGGGTAACAATCTTCTTCCATAGAGTGCTGATACAGGGAGAGTTGAGTTGTCTTTGATTTCCTAGTGCTCTGATTTCATATGTCCTAGCACACAGACATTCCATTAATATTGTCTACTCTACACTGACTACCATAGATCACAACCTTATGGAGGTTGGAACAAGGGAAATTAGAAATGTTGGAGAATAAAATTGTCATAATCCATTCATTTACTTTGTCTTTTAATCACTAATTTTTCACCAACTATTAACAGGGTATCTACTCTACACTAGTGTATATGTGCTAGTATTTGTTGTGTCTAAAGTTTGGTTCTCTGAGGAATATGCTTTGTGATACAGATTTGAATGCAGGAAATTTATTGAAAATGGTCTCAGGAACATCTGTGGGTGAGTTGCAGAAGCTGAGTTGGCAGAAGAGAAGTTGAGTTGTGATGCAATTGTAAATGAGGACTTGACTGATAGCAAAGATTGGGAGAGAGGCATCTTCAGAGTTAGCCTGAATTAAAGAAATGAGGCCAAACCTTGGTACACTTCCACCGGCCATTTATCCAGTTATTGGATGAAGGTGACTGCTTGGCAGGGCATCTCTGGATAGCTGGGTGAAATTGTAGGGAAAATACTCAACTGTGAACTGACAGCAGGCAGCAATCCCAGCAACTGGGAGAATAGGAGCCTTGCCTTGGGAAGGATCTGGATGGCATATGAAAGCATGTGCAGCGTTAGATTAAAAAGTGATGGGCAGGACAGCATTTCTGTTCTTTTAGAGTTGGCAGGAAGAATCAATAAGATAGATGCAAACAAATAATTATGATCAACCATGAGAAGTTAAGTAGAGCAGCCAGTTAAAAAGGCTAAAGGAACATACATCAGGAAGCAACCAACTCTTCTGGACAGATCAGAGAAGACATTTTTTCCGTGGTGTACTTGACTCATTCAAGTTTCGAAGAGAAAACTCCAAGCCATCCTCTCTCTCAGAGTAAGTAATGAATTACAAAAACTGGAATTTGCTTTGAAAAATGGAGTCTGTACTTTGGCAAGTAAAGAGAAGTAAATCATGCATTAATGGAGCCGATATTTTCAGTGAGTTAGCGCCACAGGCATCCTGAGCGTAGATCCCGCAATGAGACAGGAAAGGTGAGCATGCGGGTTATGTGTAATGTGGAAAATAACCTTTTAAACTTTTATGACCCTCTCTAGGGCAAGAATGCTATTCTTTAAAAGGTTAGTCTACTACCAAAAAATAAAAGAAGAAGAAGAACTGCTTCATGTTTCATTCCAGAATCAATTTTTCTATTAAAAATAAATTGCACTTTAAGTAACCTGTGATATGTGCAGCTAGAGCTAGTGGCTAGATGAAACTTTTATGTCTGCAGTTCTGGAGATTTGGAAAGACTGTTGAACTACTCAGTACAGAATGTAAATGTCTCTGATCTTTCATAACTTGACTTGCCCCATCTAACCTTAATCCTAGTGGAATTTCACTGCTGTTTGATGGGTCTCCGGCCCCCACTGGTTGCTTTGTGCCCAATGTTGTGTGATTATTAGGAAAATCCAGAGTGCTTCTCCGTTTTATCTCCACTGACAGAGGTTCACTGGCCTTTAGGAGTTTAGAATTCAGCTGGTGAGTCACAGAAACATGAAACAACTTGAGAATGATTTACAGGCAATATGTAAGCAAGTGTGGATGTCCTTGAGGGGCTTGGAAGACTATAAGAAGCGAGGAAGTCCTCTTAGATGAGGCCAGCATGGAGGCAGAATATGAAAGGGGAATGGATTGGAAGAGAAGCTCTTGGGGTCATTCAAAAAGCAAAAGATGAACACAAACCCAGAGGAGGAATGACTACGGTATCTGCAAGGTCTAGAGATGTTAGATCAGCTCTCCTTTAGGGATGTGATTTTCTTTTTGTTTCAGTCAAATTGTATTGATTTCCATTCATTTACAAAATGATATGAGTTGGAGCTACAGCTTCCCATCTCAGCATGTGGGTTTGCCTCATTCTCCAAGTAACCCCTCTACCTTTTGGTCCATTACCCGACCCCTCCCCCCCATCCCGCCTTTCTCCCCTGGTAGCAATCACATTTTCAAAGAGTTCAAAAGTTATTTTTGTTGAGTTTTTCCAAATTGTTTGTGAAAAGCAGTTTTCTTTGAGAAAGAACCAAACTTGGGGTAGTGAGATTTGGCAGATTTGTATTATGTTACTCAAAATAACAAAGAAATCCACATCTCTGACCTTGGACTTTTTAAAATTTACTTGCTGACTTCCTTTAGAAGTCATAAAGAAATGAAATGTGTGTCCTCCTAAGATCTTTGGCCCTATGAGATGACGTAAATTATAAGATGGATGCTTTCTGGTTGAAAGGGATCTTAGTCATGTCTAGTCTAAGCATCCATCTGCTACTTGCATCTTAGCAATGGATGCCCCAATCAAATCTTCATTAAGTGGAGACTTAAACGTTCTCAGTATTATGTAATTCACTTTCTCCTTTTACTATTGAATACACACAGAAAGCTAAAATCTCACCTTTTGTCAGACCTTGTGGTCTGTGTAGTTCAATGGAATATGCCATATGGCAACAATGGAGACAAATTTTCATCCTTTTATTTTCAGTAGAAACACTACAATATGAACTAATTTGTGTTTATTTTCAAGTAAAAAGTCCAAATTAGTTTTTAAAAAGAATCTTATCCTCATGCATCTGAGTTTGTTTGTATTCAGGTAAAGCTCTTTCTACTGGTTCTTTTTACATTTGATCATGCTGAAGTCTATTCATTCTGAAAACCTGTGGAGGTTTTTGGTTCATTCTGTCTTTTTTAGTGTTTGCAATTTCTTTCAGCTTGGTGTACAGTGTACAAATTTGATGGACAGTTCCCAGGCGTTAACTGATACAATTAATAATCAGAGGAGGGTGCTCTACCTTAACATTTTCCCAAAACACCTGGCCCTTTGGACAAGGCTAAGTCCAGCTGCTTTTTCCTTCCTCCTAACTTTTTCATCTTACCACTCCACCTTATAATTTCTTACCAGAGAGAGATAAATTGGAAAGATAAGAGGACTGAGGTTTGAATTCTTCTGCCATCTTTTACTGGCTATGTGAACTTGACCAAATATTTTATCTGTCTGAGCTGTTTCCAGATGTGTTTAAAATGAACAATAATATCTATCTCTGTGAATAGGTAGAACTAATGGAATTAAGGTTGAGGATCATATAAGGAGAAAAGGGTGAGTGGGCTTGTGAAATCAACTTACTCTTCAAAGCAGATCAGATTAGGAGTGAAGGAAAAATACTGCCACTGACAATGATAATAATGAAATGGCAGTGATAATCATTTATTATAATAATTTCAATACATTTATTCAATACATTTATTTATGTATTATTCATTTATTTGTATATTATTCAAAATATTTATTCAATACATTTATTTATTCAATACATTTATTCAAACTGTGTGCCAGGTGTGCTTTACATATGATGTCTTATTTCCTCATTCATGTAAGATGAATATTAATTTTAGGCTCAATGGTAGATGAGGAAATAGAGGTTTTTAAAAACAAATTTTGACCAGGATCAATCAGTTATTAAATTGGCAAAACCAGAAATCAGTTTGACCTTCAGTGTTTTTTCATTCATTTCAAGAGAATTTTTGATCTCCTCCTTCACTAAAATGATTAGTGAATATCAGAAACTTTATTCCAAAAGTCAGAGCTTATCTTCTGTGTCCCCCAAATCTCTCCTACTGATCTCTGAGGTTTCTGACTTAGAGAAGGTAATTGATCTATATTTCTAAACTTTATTCCTCCTTCTTGAGAACTTATTACATTTCTGATAGTATTTGATACAATGAAATGCATCATTTACATTTAAGACACCTAAGTCCTATTCCCAGTTTTCCCATCAACTCGCTGGTTGGTCTTTGACATAATCAACATTTAAAAAAAATTTATTATATATATATTTTTTTCTTACATTGTTATAGACCCTATAATTCTCCCACCATCATGTCACCTGTGAACTGTCACCATAATATCTTGTGCTCATCCCTCCCCTATTTTGCCCTCCCTCCTTACTCCTCCCTTGCTGTATGTTTCCATTCTGTTATCAGCTTTCTAGTTTTAACTTTTTCTTGTCCTTTAGTTTGATTTCCCTATATCCCACATAGGTGACACCATCTGGGATTTATCTTTTCTTTTTTACTAATTTCAGCTAGCATAATTCCTACTAATTCCATCCATGTTGCTGCAAATGACATGAGTTTATCGTTTTTTATTGCTGAGCAGTATTTCATTATGTAAATAGACCACAATTTTTTGATCCATTCATACATTTTGGAGCAATTGGGTTGTTTCCAAATCCTGACTATTATAAATAGTGCTGCAGTAAACATAAGAGCTCAGGTTTCCTTTCAAATTTGTGTTTTGGTATCCTTTGGGTAGATACCCAGTAGTGGAATTGCTGGACCAAATGGTAGTTCCATTTTCAGTAGTTTTAGGGTTCATTCAGTTGTTTTCCATAGTGGCTGGACCAGTTTGTATTCCCACCAACAAAGTAAAAGTGTCCCTTTTTCTCCATTTCCACACCAGCACTTGTTGTCACCTGTGTTTTTGTTTGTTTGGTTTTTGATATGGGCCTTTCTTAGTGGTGTGAGGTGGTATCTCATTGTGATTTTGATTTGCATTTCACTAATTATAAATGATGCTGAGACTTTTTCTTATGGCTCTTGGCCATTTGTATTCCAGTTTGAAGACTGGTTGTTTGCTTTGTCTTTAATGAATCATGCAAGTTCTTTGTACATTGAGTCAACCTTTTTGAGTCTTTGTTTTTTGTTTGCCAGATGACAAGTCGGTTCCCTGTCCAGAATGCTTTATTTCTTTCCTTCTTCACCTACAGTCAGGAACATTTAACTTTACTGAGTGTAGCAAGCGGCATGCAATGACTGGAATGATAACTTGCCATTTAAGGAGCAATTGTTATTTCCGTTTTTATTTACAAATAAGTAACTGCCATCTTGCACTGTAGCTATGGACATTCAATTCTTTATTTGGTTGGTCACATAATTTATTATTCAAATAATCTTATCACATCAGAATTCTTATGAATGAAAGTAGAAGTTGTTGATAAGAGTAACTAGCAAGACCATCACCCTTGCCATAAACAGCTTTGCCTTTGCTCCCTCTATGGCTGGTCTTATTCTCCTCTCTCCTCCCTTTCCTTCCTTGGGCTTCAATAAAAGTGAAAGTTGCCACAGACAAAGGTGTAAGTTCCCTGAGCCCCTTAATGGAGTGTTAAGCTCAAAGCCAAGGTGTGACCATTTAAATGCTAACACTTTTAAGCAAGTTTGTCTGCAACAGAAACACTCTGCTTAAGGCTTATTTCCCTCTCTACTTTTAAATAACATTTTGCGATGTTAATTTTCACTCCACTCACTCAATAACTTGCTTATTGCTTCATTTCAAATAATTATTTGATTTTGTCATTGGCTTAAAAGACCAAAAGTCTTGGACCCCTACAATGAGTGGGGTGTTCAGTACCTTGACTATGTCCTTCTGAGTATGTTCCTGGTGTTACCTCGATAATTTAGGAGCCTCTAGGGTGTCAGCAGATAGGCTACGTGGAAGATAGTTTGCAACTCAAAGTGATTATATTTTCCAATAGTTTATATCTGAGTAGGGATTCTGGAGGAAATGTTGCTGAGTTCAGTGCTTGTATTTGCACTCTTTCTAACAACAACCAAATTGCCACCACGATTCAAGTGCCTGATTCCTACTCCAAAATTGTATGGAAGATGGAACCACTTAAGTTCTTGATTTTTTTTAAAAAAGTTATTATTATCAAATATTGCATCTTGATGCACCAATAACTGTAACACACTTTGGTCAAAACTTTAGAGCAATTCTATATTACAACTTAGTAATTCTATTTTTGGTGATAAAAGATCAAAATGTTAATAATGAAGTAAAAAATATGACTTTTTGCCATTAGAATAATTGTTTTGCATTGCCCAACTAAAATTTTCTCATTTAATTCTCATTTCTCATTCCCTGTTTTTAAAAGCCTTTCTACAGAGCAATTGCTTTTTAAAGGTATAATTTACCTCTAGTCTTTGCATGAATTATAAATTGCCTTTGAGACAACTGATATTTCTATAGTTGTGAAGTGATTATTTTCTATATTGCAAACAAGGTGATAGCTCTCTGCTTTGAAATACTTCCTTCTGCAACTGGGTAAAATGTATAATTTTAAAATAAGATCGAAATCAGCTGCCAGAGGGCCAGGTGGAACATGAGTTAATACGGTATAAAATTAATAGTATTAAAAAGGCTTAACTGAAATCTGCCCTTTCTTCTCTAAGTAGTTTATAACCAGTTCTCCCTGGGAGGGTTTGTAAGTATGTGGCCCAGGGGGCAAGGTGCTGCCTGATCTGTACCCTTCAAATCTTAGGCCACTGTCTATGCCCCTTATCCTAGAGCTGGGGTAGGGGGGGTGGGGGTGGGGGTTGAGGAAAGGTGGATGTGTACCTAAGTCACAGAATTGTTCTCCTTCCTGTTTGACATATAACACTACTACAGTCTCAGAAGGAAGATATTAAAAAAAATTTTTTTTAAAAACAGTAACACCCTCATATTATTTTTTAAACTGTGAGGCTGATTTAGAAGGAAAGATGAGTGAAAACTTTTCTGTAACACCTAAAACTCATTTATTACCAGGGTTGGGGGTAGGAACATTGATGCATAACATCTGGGAGGGACTGGAATGGTTCCTGAGGTCCAGTCCTCAACTTTGTGTGTCCACAAATTCTGAAGCATTATTGTCCTTAGAAGTTGTTGGTCTACTGGGATGCACTCCATTGACAGGAATTCCCCAAATTGCTGTCTACATCAGAATGCAAAATTAGTAGTTTATATTGGGAACTTAATACCCTCACACCCTCAATGTGCCAAATTATAACCAGAAGGTAGGGACAGAAGTCAGTGTTCAAATTCTAGTTCCACCTGTGCTTAGCTCTATAACCTTGAGAAGTGATTTGACCTCTCTGGGATAGGTCTATTCATCTATAAAATGGGTCATCTATTAGGAATTGAATGAACATTAAATGATACCTTTTGTAAAAGTACCCAGGAAAATAACTGTAATATGGTAGTACTTAAAAACTGTTGACTGCAAAATGTGATTCTATAGGAATCATTTTGGTGTTTTGTTTAGCTCAGTGACTTGATCAATTTATCCTTTTCCCTTTATGCCACTAAATTTGATCAGTACCAATATGATTCACAATCCCTGCAAAATCACAAGGCACATTGTTAATGATAAAAGGTGAACCCAAAGTTCTTGGCTGCAGTTGCTTCTGCCTTGGTGTTGATTTTAACAGAGGAAGAGTTAATGGTGTTGAGAGCAAATGGAGGTTGTCTGAGCTGGATGTTTCCTTCCAACTTATTCTAGTTTCTCAGCAGTTATCTTCACAATTTAGACTCATGTATGAAAGTCTTGGTTTCTCTTTCATGCTTGATTTCATGCATGTTCACAAATCTGCCCTTTCATGCTTGATTTCATGCATGTTCACTTTTTATTTGGTACCTACAAGACCTCAAAGCAGGGCTCATTACCAGGACATGTCAATTCTCACACTCAACAGTTAGGACCAGGAGAACTGGGAGACAAGCAAACGTGAGCAGATAGAAGACACATGTGTTGCCTGGGGCCCCTAATCATTCATACTCATTTCTACAACACTTATTTATTGGACACTTACTGTGCATCAGACTGTTCTAGGAGGATGTAGCAATTCACAAGGGGGTTTTGCACCCTGATGTGGAACACAGACAAGAAAGCAAGAGAGAGGGGACAAAGGGAAAGAAAATAGAACTGAAAACCAGAGCATGTTAGATACACACAGAGGGTTAGAGCAAGGTGATGGGATGTGGAGTAGTTGCTGCTGGTGACTCAGAGAGGGGTGGTCTCTGCGCCAGCTGTCTGAGTTGAGCTCTAAATTCAAAGGCACTGACATGCAGAGACAAGTGTAAATGATACTCCAGGCAGAGAATACCCCACCGCAGAGGACCCCCATGTGGGCCCCAATTTGGAGATCATGAGGATCAGATCAGAGACCAAGGCTAGAAAGTACAGGACGAGGTATAGGAGAGGTCACTGAGGTCATGTTGATGAGGACCTTATTGCCAGAGCAGGGAATGTGGACTGTTTGTTAAATGTGTTGGGAAGCCACGGGAGGGTTTTAACCAGAGAGGTGACATGACCAAATTAATTTTAAAAAGCTTCTCCAGTTGCTGTGCAGGTCATAGCAAAGGAGAATGGAAGTAGGAGACTATGATACAATATCCCTGCAGGAGAGACAGTCTCCTGCAGTGGTGTTGGAGGAGTGAGGTGGTCAGATTTGGGATCTACTTGGAGGTAGGGTCTGCAGGATTTGCTGATGAGCTGAACGTGGAGAATGAGGGTAAGAGAGGAATCAAAAATGACTCCTCTATCCTTGTTCTGTGCATGGGGGTCTGGGAGTCCCTTTTCCTAAGGAAAGGAAGAGTAAAGGTAGAACAAGTTCATGGGGACTCCTTTGGTAGATTATTCACACATCCTGTGGGTCAATGCTCTATCACCACATTTCTTTACACATTCTCATGTGCATGCCTTGCTTTTACCTTGAAACTAAAATGAAGACACTCCTCCCACTAGAAAACCCTCAACACTTTATCAGTCAAGTAAAAGGAGAAACTGGAAAAAAAACAATAGGAAATGAAGTTTTATTTTTAAAATGTCAACTTACATTCTTAGTTTTGGCTCAGATTCAGCTCAAAAGGCAAGATTTCAATCTATCAGCTATACAGTTATACGTCTATATATGTAAATGCTTGTTTATAATAGACAATAATATATATTATTTTAGATATTGCCCTTTACCATTCCTTCTATTCTGCTTCATTATTAACCCTCATTAATATTATCAATCATCTTCTTTTATCCTTGATCAATTTAGTCAAGCTATGAACAATGGAGGGAAGACTTAGAGGGGTTGAAGCCTTTCTTCTTTCCTTCATTAATCTTTAAATGATGGGATTAAGAATGATTTTTGCAACATTTATCTTTTCCAATTTTTAAATAATTTTTTCTTAATCACATAAATATGATCATTAACACTGGCACCAGTTATAGATCACCAACCAAAAATTATAGCATTTAAGATGCAAACGTTCTTAGCAAGAGAGGAATCTCTTCTCCAGTATTCCTGCTGAAATATTCTAATCAAGAAGTGCCCACACCCCGGGCTTGCCAGCGCCCGGGGTCCGCGCGGGCCGTGAGCCCGCGCACCCCCGCGGCCACACCACTAGGGGGTGGGTGTGGTCGATGGCGCCCGTGCACAGCGGCCCCCACGCTTCCCCCAGGTAAGGCGTGGTGGGGCCATGGCTTGGGCCGGAGGAGGGCCGGGCCGGGCCGGCGCACGGGCAGCACCGCACATCTGAGTCCTTTGACATCACAGGGCTGGTAGTGCGGCGGGGGGGGGGGGGGG